>JAPMUY010001119.1:0-60000 GCA_026901105.3 Galaxias olidus
ACATGCATTCATAAGAAAAGTCACTCGGAAATAATGCGAGCTTGATTAAAAACAAAAAGACTATTAACAAAGATTATTGACAAAAAGACAAAAGCCGCCGAGACAATCAAGGGTCACCTGTCATTTACCTGGAGTTTATTGGTACAGATTATGGTAATACCATTCCAGGCGCTAATATCAATGCATCCAATCTCATCTTCCAAGGCCCACGACATGACAAGCAAGCGGCAACGCGGGCCTCTGGAGGTACACGCCAACCGAGCACGGTGAGCTCAGATTCCGTGGCGACACCTCTGATTAGGTTCTTCATTGACACCCCGACAGCATGGTCTCCAGTGGGAGTCAGTGTATGGAAGCTATACGTTACGGCTTCGCGCCGCGGAGTTATTGCTACTAATGAGGTAGTGGTGGAATGCCTACGAGATGTGTCCTCCGCTCAAACGTGCACATGATGGACATGCTAATATCTTCCCGGTATTGTCCCGGGGGGGGGGGCAGTGGCCTCATCTAATATTTATCAGCCATTAGGAATCCATCAACAGAGACAAAGGGGGGGGGGGGGGGGGGCATAGCAAGTGATATTCAGAGAGAGCACGGCAGACAATCAACCAGGACAAGATGCACAAATACACTGAAATTTTCAACGATTTCCTCATTCCCTCTGAAGTGGATTCCAAAGCACTTCCAAAGTTATCAATGGCGTCGCTCAAATATATGTTGCGAAATGAGATGGGCTGCACTGTTTGTGTTGTGTTTGGCTCAGGTAGGCTTCGCCGCACCTTTTGTCTAGGTGGTGAGGTAAGCTCCACCGCTCCTTTTGTCTAGGCTTTGAGTGTTCAACAGACAAGAAAAAGACAATTGGTCTACAGTCACACTGCGGCAGAATAGAATTGCTCACAGTGGCATAATGGTTTGCGCTTCAAAGTCTTGAAAGAACTTTGATTTAAACCTCAAATTACTTTTTTTTTATCTTACGCATGGCACGCTGTCTATTTTCCTGTCAACACACAGGAGGATGATGTCACGGCCATGCAGAAGGCAGCTCAAGCAAGGACATCGCTACGGTCATTTGAATGTATTTTTCTAACGTTGTGTACTTGAACACTGGTATAATTAGAGTTAAAAGTAGATCCCTTTTTGTAGTGAAGTATGTGTAATCAATATTAAAGGTTAGTAGGTAAGCATACCATATTTTACTATGTTTTTTAATTAACAAGAAGATTAGAGAGAATTGGAGGAGACACGGTGGGGGGCTGAAGCATTGGTGAGCAGATGCCCCCAGGACACTCAAGGTCACCAAACGGAGACAGAACAGAGAAGGAGTGCAGGAAGTTGAGCGCCGTCAAAAGCCAGCATGGTAGACAATCCTTAATGATTATAACATGTAACATATAACAAGACTATAAGACTTATAAGACTGCGCTGTGTGTTACCCTGAGAAAAGATGAGCAGTTTGACGACGACAGATGCTAAGGGTGAACAGACCAATAAAGAGAAGACAGGGCCGGTTGTAAACCGGAGACTAGAGGGATACTAAATGGTTCCCAGTAAGGAGATGTCCTGGGGTGTTTGAGAACAAATGTGGTCACTTGGAAAAGTGGGGAGTGACCAAAGGTTTGGGGATGTCTTGACTTAATAATAATTCATTTTATTTAGTTTTTAGCGCTTTTCTCGAGACTCAAAGCGCTTTACAGAAATTGGTCGCCAATTCATTAATTACACAGAATGAACAACGAATGGACCGACAGCTATCAATCACAACACTCAGTCTGAGTGATACCACGGCAGCCAATTTGCGCCAGGCTTGCTCACATGGGACATAGGACACACAGACCGACTCCAGGTGAATTGGCAGTGACTGGAGCGTGTTTTTGGATGGTGGGAGTAAACCCACACAAACACGGGGAGAACATGCAAACTCCACACAGAAAGGCCATTGGTCAGGTGGGGTTTGAACCCAGGACCTTCTTGCTGTGAGCCACCGTGCTGCCCAAACTTGACTTGAAGGTAATATGCATAAAAAGACAGACTGTGAATGTACAATTCAGGAGACATCTGCAGACTCACTCAGTGGCATTCATGTTGAATAAAACCCATTCTTCTGAAACTTTGCCTTTTGACTTCCAGTCTTTTGTATCTAGGGTTGTGATCTCTTCTAATTGAAAAGACACCACAACACTTGGACTAGAGAGGGTTACTTTTTATATTGTCTTATTCTTATTTATTGTTTTCTCATTCATGTCCTTTGTGCCTTTTATATTGTAGTGTATAACATGTTGTGCTGTTGTTAATGCACTTTACATTAAACATTAAACAGCTATACAAATAAAGTTGTTATTTTTTATGTGCATTATCTTTGAGTGCACGAGTGTGAGTGAGAGAGAGACAACGGGCGAGGGAAGGCAAGGGCCAATCAGTTTGGTGTCCTGTGTGTAGTTTGCATCATTCCGCAGCACTGAGTCATCCAACTAGTACACAGATAAGTTAAGACATATTACGTTCAATCTATGATGTTGTAAACTTGCGCACGAACACAGCACATTTTCAGCCTGGGCAGTTGAATGCTGGAGTCAGCGTAACCTAGTTAAGTCTAGTTTTGCATTCAGCTTCCACCAGGCTTTAGAAAATGACACCCACCCTCCTTTTCTTTCCCTCTATTCATACACGACGCTGTAAACCACTAAATGAAGAAGAAGTGATAAGGGGCCCTTAGTCTTTTGTCGAGGCCTTATCTTCTTCCCGGCCAGCACTTCTCAGACTTGTCTTTGTAGACATTTCTGGGGATTAGCGAAGGATTATTTCTCTTCCTGACTCGTATCTTGAAAATGATGTCGTCGAAAACACACAGACATCATGTCAGACATCCGCGCTCTATGCCAAAACACGTAACGTGACGTCCCCATTATAGGAAACGGATAGGCCTTCTTCAATATTCACTGCAGTGAACGGGGTTCGCGCCAAGGCAACATGTCCTGCAGGTCTACAAAGACAAAGACGGGGGATTGCTACTTTGGAAGAAAGCCCCTGTGGATGAATCATACAAAAACCAAGTGGGAATTCTATTGAAGAGAGAACAATATCCCTTTTTAGTGTGCAAATAAGTCAGGGAGGGGGTGACAGGATGATGGAGAGGCTGTCTGAGTGCATCCTGCCTCACTGGCCCCGAGGTCACAAGGTTTTACTTAAGGATTGTGAACTCATCTCACCCAAACCCGATGACACTGACAATCCTCACTTGCACTCCTAAGACCCACGAAAAAAGAAAAAAAAAGTGAGATTGTGAAAACTCGTTTTTAATCGCAGAACGTCTCAAACGTTGTCTCTAATGTAAAATAAAATAAACCAGCCCTTTAAGCAGTGTTTACTAAGAACGGATGAATATTGGATGAATATTGGAATTATAACAGAATGTTTTAAGTCTGGCTAAGAGAAGGCGTTTGGCCCAGGACTGGCTTCACTGATTTTCTACAGACCAGCCGAACGCACGCATTAGCAAAGAGAAACGGAGTACAGGGAACAACAACATCAAAGGACAAACAGAAGGTGAAGGAAAAAAACAACAGACCCAACAGCCCGACCAGAAACGCCATTGCACAGCAAGCCGCTGGTCGCTGCTGCGGTTGTTTGTCTGCCCGGATGAGAATGATCCGCTGTCCGCCCCCACATCCCGGAGGACAATGGAGCGCACTGTGACGGGTCAGTACCACGCAACCACCCAACACAACTCTCTCACTGAGGAGAGACGGTGAGTCAGGACACCGTTGTCTGATCTCTGATTGTGCACTCGTCTGCGATGCATTTCAGGCTCCGGGTAGATCGACTGCAGCGCGGGATGTGGTTGGCGGCTTTCGCTCTCCGTCTATAGAACAAATCCATCGCATTTCAGTCCATAGAATCTGGGAGAATACAGCCTGGCCACTGTACCATTTTACTGACCCGGCTCCCTGCAGGGAAAACAAAGGCAATTCCATCCACCGCCAGTCTGAGGAGAGTGACCGCGCGCGCGGGCATTCATAGAGCTCACCCTCGGCGCCATTCATCTCTGTGGCAGGCTGGTCAATGATAATTGGGTCTAGTTGGTTAGAATAAGAGAGATTAAGTGAACAAGTTGGTGGCTGCACAGCACTGTCCAACTTGGCATTTCCACATCATTAGTCTAATGGGTCACCGCTCGACCCAGTGTAATCAGTGTGGTACTGCTATGCAAGTCACAGGAACAAGCATTGACATAACGGAGCAGCCGGCCAAACACACACACACACACACACACACACACACACACACACACACACCGAGTACAAAGTGGAGGGGGAGAAGGTACAACACACTATGTTCACCTGGGGCTCGGACATGCCAAGGTACCACTCATTCCAATTAAAAATGAAAAGGCCGAGCGGTTACACCTAATCAAAGCGCTCGCGCCCCCCCCCCCCCCCCCCCCTCCCATGGCGCCTCTTCAGTCCCCAGGAACAAAGCGAGGCCGCAGCAGCAGCGACCTGGCCGTGGGAGGCAGTGTGGGAGGCCTATCCCATTACGGCGGCAGCAGCAGCTGCCACGATGAAGACAGAAACACCCCGCCGTGCGCTAATCCCTGCTGCGGAACACTAATCCAGGGGAATGTGGGAGCGGGTATGGATAGGCGGTAATCCTCTCCCCAGTGGATCATTTAGTTACCAGCTCCAACCTGCCTCCACCTGTGGAGTCCAGCCTCTTATCTGCCTCTGATGGGGGAGAATAGACCGGCAGCTCCATGGAACCACTGTGGGGATCCCCAGGGCTTACCAAGACACCCGAGGGGTTGATTTGCGGACACGGACAGCCTCCGATGTATACAGTGTGAGGTAGTTAAGGGGATTACATTCGATTCATTTAATTCGACATTTGACGTTTCTGAAAGGTCTGTGGGACAAAAACACACAAGACAATCCTCTCAGCCTTGCGCGGCGTTTTATTGATGCTGTTGGAAGAAAGAGAGATGTTTACAATTTAACAAAATAAATCGATTTCTACGGCCTGCTGTGTCGGAACCTTGCTGGCGCTTCGCCTTTCAGAAACTATAACACAATAGATCTAGGAAAGAAATGTAAACTAGAACGCAAAAAGGTCTCTCAAGTCTTTGGCTAGGTACGGATGAGAGCATAAGGCCTGTTTTTGCTACTGAACTCTGTCACAGTGTCAGCAGAGCTATAGTGTTTAAAGAGTCTTCGGACCGACGTCAGCACACCACTACCCGGGGACTCCGACCAGTCCTTAAAGCAGGCGTTACCCACCTGCAGGGGGGGATGGGGGGGAAGGATAGGGGTCACTGCTAACGCCACACTGAGGCTGAGCAGAACAGAGAACGTGTTTTGACATGGCATCATTTCCTGGCACACTAGCGTGGTTACACTTCACATGGGAGCGTCATACTTTATACTGCGGCTATATGGTTATTGACAACATTCAGTATACTGTAAGACTCAATGGCATTTCCTATGTGAGTGTGAGGAAAGTGGTCTGCGATGAGGAGTCGGAGTTCAGTTTAGCACTTCCTTAAATCAGGAGGATGACAGGATATTGGTGTTGCCTCCGGGACTCTGGCCGAAGATGAAACGTTTTTTGCTTATCCAAGGTCTCTGTATAAATGTGGTTCCTCACTTGTGCAGTAAATTGATTTGATTTTCGATGACAATATATCCCTAAAACATACATGTTTATCTCTCAGTAGTCCCTGCAACTCAAACTCCTGGTAGGTATGAGAAACATAACAAAACAATCAAAATGGAAAAACATTACAAATTAAAACCAAAACAAAAAAAATAAAAAGTAAAATATCATCATGATGAAAATCATCCATACGTGACATATTTATACAAAATTACATTTCTGGATTTTGTCTCTTAAGAATAGATGATTGAAACACTGCTTAGGTCCTTCCATCACACCGGACTTCGCCCTAATCCCAATCGTTCCTTACAAAATAGTCCCGGGCTCCTGCTGTATGTCTTCCGCAGCGCTCTGCTCTTCCATTCTCTCCATTCATCAATCGATCCTGCTTTATTAGGGCTATTCAACGCATTCCATGCTAAAACTAGAAAAACAAGCAAGAGGAACAGTGCAATGGAAGCACTAGTCTATGTGGTTGAGAGCGCAGTGACTAAGGGGAACGGGGCGTGTTCTACAAGGAGGGTGTGTAGGACTGGGACAACACGCACATGGCTGAAGGTTGGGGTGGGCTTATAGATCTGGTGGCCTTGGGTAAGAGGTTGTGGCCCTTTTCAGTAAGTGGCTACCAGAGAGAGAGGGTGTGGGGGGTGGACTAGGCATCTAGGCAGGCGTGTGATGGGCGAGTTAAGCACTGGGCCTGGGCCTCTCATAGCCCTTGGAGGAACTCCTGGAGCTGTCGGACGATCTCCGTGTCCACCGTCTCCATGAGGGCGCCGAAGCTCTGGTCCCCCATCAGCGCTTGCTGGGCCTTGAGCTTCTCGTAGACAAACTGCTGCAGGGACACGCTGTGCACCGGGTCCTGCAGGGCCAGCTGTGAGACAAAAGACATCCAGGAAAGTCAGCAGACACCCAAAACGCCCAGCTCTCATTACTAGAAAAACACAGCCACGAGTTGGTCACTTTGATACACAGTCTCAACTTGGGGTAGGGGAGGAGGAGTAGAACAGCAGGCAACACCAACTGTTGTTGTAGCGCAATGCGATTGTCCTCGGGGCCCAACCTGTGCCTCAGAAGATGAAACATCAGTAGCGTGGGGATGAGAGACACACATTACTGAGAGATAAACACAGTGGGCGGTCACTCCAGCGGGGGAGAAACAGAACAGGTGTGTGTGTGTGAAGTGTGAAGTGTGAAGCCCACGCTAGCATACCAGTGGAGGCAACTTTTTTTTCCTCATGCCCCTCTAGACTAATTAGCGCGGTTCTACGCTGGCACTGTTGAACACTCAACGTTGATTGGCTAGAAGGGGGTGTATTTATTTTGCCTACGGCCCGGGTTACCCGCTCACTGCCTAATCAACCTGCTCTTAATGAACCCTTGGTATAATTCTTCCATGTGGAGATATTATCCTCGTGTGCAAGTTGCTAAGTTTTTAAATACGAAGGGGAAATGACACAAGCCTTTATTTAAAGTTACTAGAGGCAGTTTATCTGTCGGAGATGATTTCGGCGACCCCTACCATTTGCTTGGTGTAATTATTTTCCCTAACCGTCGCAAAGAAGACATGCAGAATGCTCGTGGTCACTGCATATTGCTAGCACGATCAACGACTATACTCAAAGTATGGGCATCTCTTGCTGATTTAGTGACACACTTCCTTGTGCCATAAAGCAATTCGTCACAAAATTCATTTTGTCATTCTCCCATAGACATCACAATGTGCTATCAGAAGAAATGTATTGATAATCCGTTAATATAAAAACAAGTTGCCTATAGTTGCTTTCAGAGTAATGCTCCTCTTTCCACAACAGAAACAATTCAGTCTGGTTGGCCTTCCTATAATGTTTTGGACTACAGCAACATGCTTAAGCCCCCATCATAAATCTCATGGCTGTGGTCTATCCCAGAGCTTCTGGGCTCAAGCCCCCACTTGACACCCATACAGAGCATCATTGCAGACAATCCATTTATAAAAGAACTCTAGCACCAACCGCACATCTTCCTCTTCTAGACCACAGACTAGAAGACCAATGACATATCCTGTCATTGGCTATTCCTCTTAAGTACATAGGGGTTCCTCTGAAATTGGAGAAATGCTCCACCACACATATTCAATGTTCTTTCAAGATACGGTTGAATTACAAGCATTGTAAGAGGCTTATAAAACTATGTTGAGAGGGCTGACATTACTAGAGTGCAATTGTTTTAAACTTTTACTTCGAAGTAAAACATTGCTTTTGTGCCGTTTTTTTTATTGATTTCAACTCTTTAATCATGCTTGGAACCGTGCTGCTTTCACAATGGCTTTATCTATTGCGTTCAGCTTTTCTGTCGACAGGGACGCGCGCTGATGCGGAGGCCGTAGACGGGAACGCAGGCTTACGCGGACCACTGGGAAACACAGTCACTTTACAAAGGCTTCCCCTGGTAGCACCATCTACACCGGAGGGACCTTAACCTCCACCGCAGCTCGCTTTCACGTTGCGTTGGGAGGGGATGTGATCTACAGGACCTAGAAAACAGATCACCAAACAGCAAAAGTGTGAGCCCAAAGGCGGAGCCACTCGACTCCCTCGCCACACAAATACACTCACACACACCTTCCTGTCGTTCATCATCATAACGAGTCGATGAATAATTGATCTACTTTGCTTGTTTGAATTCATGTTTAGGTAAGCCTTGCGGTTAGGACAGGTACAGAGTGAAAAATGGGCTTCTAGCAGTGATAGCGACAGAATGGAGTGAAATGACTCAACTCAGAAATCTAGTTTACGATATTTAATATCGCCGAAATAGATATCAACGTTCACGTCAGACATTAATCAAACGTTCACTTATTTTACTGTTAAACCGCACATAAAAAGAGCCCTTTTGAACCAGCCTTCTTGAAATGAATTATGAGTTGCTGTCTATTATTCATGTGCATACATGAATCTTAGAGTGCTGACTCCTCAGGTGCTGAACGCTTCAGAGACAGGGCCATATGAAAGACCTCAGACTGATATAGGACGTTGAGAAAGAACTGAGCAAAGGACCCACCACACCGCTGAACACAAAATCACACCACTGTGGTCAGGGTTATAAGGGTGTGCTCAGAAGAGAACAGGCCAAGCTTTCCAATAGAACCGACATTGACGGACTTTTTTTGTTCCGTCGTCATGGAATCCATAGACTAAAACGTACTCTCCTGAGTCCTGCTTGTGGTATAACCCTGATGCAAACGTACGTCTTGGGAGTCCTCAGAGCTTCCCCGTGTAGGTCTTCAATCTCTCTCGGTGGTGCTGAAACCGAGGAGTGTGCTCTAAAAGAGAGATGGCTCTGATAACCAACACCGTAATAAAGCATCAGGCCTGGGAGCCAGGACAGCTCTACAAACAGAACAACAAGGCAGTGGACTGGGACTATATTTGACTTCCTCCAGTAATCAGGAGAATGACGGAGGCGGTATTGAATACGTGGAAGGGACCATTGTCCGCATACTGTAGGCTTAGCGGCACACATAGGTTCAATCAACTTGGCACGTCTTTCGGATTAACTCAGAAAGTTAAAGGCTTATAAAAACCTGTTATAAAGCAAATAGGTGGCACTGTGCCTTACAATGTACACACACACACACACACTGTTCACACGCACGTGTAAAATAGATTTTGTACTTATCCGAGAGATGAACAGTAATGCAACCTTCTCTTTTCTCATTACATTAGCAATGCATCTGGCCTCGTCTATCACTTTCATGATCTTCTCTCGTTGGCTGCGGAACATGAACCCATGTACTTTTGATTCAGATATCAAATTGTAAGGAGGAAAACCGATTGATTAAGTTGACCTAATGATAAGTTAACTAGTTATTAACAGTAAGTTAGGATCAAACTCACTATCAGGCTTCTTTTCTTCTTATGGTATGCCACTGTAAAAGGAGGCAAATACAGAGGGGCTTTCACAATTACGCCCTTCAGGTGTGACTACTTGGCATTTGAATCCGGAAATGTCACGTCTGCCGCACATTCCTCCTTACTTTAGTGAGGAAGCGCCACCACACTCCTTCAATCAACTCACTTCTCTTCCTATGTCAGGATACACTCCACAAACACTAAGCCGTTCCTGCTTTCTCACACACACACACACACACACACACACACACACACACACACACACACACACACACACACACACACACACACACACACACACACACACACACACACACACACACACACACACACACACACACACACACACACACACACACACACACACACACACAGGTGTGATTAGCGGCTCCTCCGAGAGAAAGATTAGAGCAATGCCCTTTTACACCCCGCAGCCAATCAGCATGAGGTATGCTAATGAGCGGCTTTTCATCATGGCATTCAATCAATCCACTGCGGACTGATGATCAGAGTACCAGTTAGGTGAGAGACCGTCGTCGGAAATATATATTTATCACACGGACCGTGTGTTTGCGAGCGAGCGAGAGAAAGAGAGCAACAAAGAGTGAGTGACTCAGAGACATTCTTCTTTTGACTTTCATCTTTGGAGCATTTTATTTATTTTTTTACTTGAGCAAACATTAGTGACTAGGCCACTGCATAGATCCTAATCAATATCCCACATGTACTCCAGCGCAACGTGACTAGAGGGCCGTCAGGCAATCAAACGGGCTCTGATTAAGAGTCTGTCTTCCATGGCTCAGTGGAAAAGTAGCCAATTAGGGAAGCTTTTGCACGCTGGCTGGCATATCGAGCGTGGCTCCACTCTAGGCTGGCTAATGAATATTTCTCGAGTCTTTCTCGAAATTCTTAGGACATATTTTGGGCTGAAAGAAAAGAGTGAAAAGGAGGGGGAAATGAAAAAAAAAAGAGTGAGCGAGAGAGAGAGAGGGGGGGGAGCACAGACAGAGAGAAAAGATAGAATAGTATTGTGTGCAGGGGGAGGGGAGATGACGAAGAGTTGGAGTGTGGACAAAGAGCCAGCAGTGAGGAAGGCTCTGAAGGCCCCCCCCCCCACGCTGTGTGGACGGGCAGGGCTGTAAAAAAGGCCAACGCAGCAGCAGCAGCAGCAGCCGGACCAAACCCGAGGAGGGCCCTGGTAATCGCAGCCTACCTATTGTGATCCGAGGAGGAGGAGGAGGAGGAGATGGGGAGGGAGATCTGGGCGAGAGAGCACTTGCTCAGCTGGCCAACATTATCCCCGGCCAAGGGGAGGGAGGGAGAGAGAGAGAGACAGAGTAACACATAAAAGACATGGGGGGGGGGAGTGAAAACAATCTGGCTGAATTATCGCTAGACGGCGGCTGCTGCCCTCGACTAAACAAACACACCAAAAAAGCAGCTTGTCATCGTCACTGTAGAAAATCTCCTGTTACAAAACACTGAACATCAGCTTACATCACACACACGCACACGCGCACGCGCACACGCGCACACACACACACACACACTCCAAACAACACTAAAAGACACTCATCTCTGTGACTGACGAACACACCGACATGAAACCAAAGCCAGCACTGGCACTACATCAGGAGCTAAAATGCTCTAATGACACACACATCTCATTGACCGTCCGTGACCCTCTCCCTCTTCTCCTCCGCGGGTGTAAGGCTCCCCACAGGGGGGGGGGGGGGGGGGGGGGCTGTTCCCAGTCTCACTGCAGGGGAGCAAGGGCACCCAGATCGGGTCAGCACCATTACCAAAAGGCCCGTAGCAGGGCCCCCGGCTCTGACAGGGCCCCTGACGATGGAAGGGCAGCCAGAGGAAATGGTCTAATGATCCACTACTGTTTTAATACGAGGCCTAACGGATGGACGTGAGCTCATTGATTTATCGCCCTACAAGGGCAATGAGCGCTGTGCTCTGATGAACAGTAGGGCCGTGCGTGAGAGAGCTGGAATGAGGGGGGACACAGCCTCTGAGCCATAACTCTAGAGTGGACTAAACCCCAGGCAGCTGCTCATCTAATCACGCAATTATGATCCCCACAACGCCAACCCAGCCAGCCAGCCACTGTCAGCCAGCCAGCCACCATAGCCAGCCAGCCACCATAGCCAGCCAGCCACCATAGCCAGCCAGCCAGCCAGCCACTGTCAGCCAGCCAGCCACTGTCAGCCAGCCAGCCACCATAGCCAGCCAGCCAGCCAGCCACTGTCAGCCAGCCAGCCTGTCAGCCAATGCGCCATTGTCAGCCAGCCTGTCAGCCAGCCAACCACTATAGCCATCCAGCCACTCTCAGCCACCATAGCCAGGCAGCCAGCCTGTCAGCCAGCCAGCCACCATAGCCAGCCAGCCAGCCACCATAGCCAGCCAGCCAGCCAGTCAGCCAGCCAGCCAGCGTCAGCTGCCCCCCTTGGGGACAACAAGCAGGGGACGTCCTGTCTGTCTGATACACATTGGTACTGGAGGCGTACACTAAAACTAATAGGAATCCAAGCTAAATGTAGACAAGACAATAAGACAAGCTAAATGTTCGGGGCACTGACATCAGACCGAAACCGATAATGTCCTGTTCCAAATGGAGAGAGGATGGAACGGGGCGGACATGGAGCTGGGATAGATTATCGTGGCCAAACACAGATGGCATGGGGGACCACGGAGGCCGAGAGGCTGGGAACATCGCTCGTGGAAAGCCCTTCAACAGTCGGTCCCTGGAGAGGAACGAGAGAATCCGAAACTCCGGGAAGCCTAATTTCACTAAAGGACTTCTAAATCCACCCTGATTGACCAGGGAGACCCCCGGTGCTGCGCTCCATTAGGGCCGCGGATTGATCGCCGCGGACGTGTTGTCACGGGAACCAGACCGTGCCACACCAGGGCCTCCCAGGCGTCCAATGCCAGACCCCGTCAACGGGTCAATTGGATCGACTGGGGGAGTGGAGCGCTGGGCCGGCCTTTCCCCTGACAGGACGCTGCCGTGCGACCGTGGCGGCGGCGCGGCACACGCCCTTCTCAAGGGCAACTGGCGTGGCTCCGCCGTCCTTCCGCATGGCCGGACAGCGCACACTTAAATATGAGTCATCTCAGCCAGGGCAGAGCCTGGAGAGTGGCCAGGGACGTCACGGCAACAGGAGGGAGAACGTGGAAGTCGGCGTGCCCTTCAGCAGGTGGAGCTGGAGGAGGAGGAGGAGGAGGAGGAGGAGGAGGAGGGGGGTCGTCTCCTGGGTCTGAGTGGGGGGTACAGGGGTTGGCGTGCCGCTGCTGGCAAGGCCCTAACCCGACACTGGTCCTGGAAAAACAGGCGTTCCGCTCCCCATGCCGGCCCACCGTATTTGGAATTCTGGCTCTTGTGCGCGTGCAGCAGCGTCCCGCGTGCAGCAGCGTCACTCCTCCCCACTGTTCAGTTCCACCAACAAAAGCACAGTCTATGTCAAGGGTGGGGGGGTGGGGTCGGGTGAGTAGAGGCCAGCGTAGGACGAGGACACGGAGTGGTCAGAATGGAAGAGATAAAGGAAGTGTGAGGAGAGGAGATAAAAAGGCCCGACAGAGAGATAGGACAGAGGACAAGGAAACGAGAGAGAGAGAGAGAGAGAGAGAGAGAACAATGATCAGGAAATAAGGTTGGCTCGTCTACAACTCCAGAGCACCTCTGTCGGCTATGGAAAGAGGAGGATGAGAATAACCTGAAGGAAGGCATTTGAGGAGAGGCACAGCGAGGGGAACGGGTAGGGAGCTCCCCGCTGAGATAGGCAGACTGACGAGGGAAGGAAAACTGTAAGGAAGATGAGAGAGACTCGGGGAAAGAGAGACGAAGAGAGGGGGGAAGAAGTTGGCAGAGGAATCCGGGGAGCTGCCAAAGAACCCTTTGGGTCGGGTGAGGGAGGGGAGAAGAACGTGATTTGGTCGTGTCGGGGGAGATGTGGGTATGTCAACGGGAGCAGCGAGGAGCTCTGGCGTCGTTGTGACAGCGTGTGTGCTGCCAGCCAGGTGCCTGTTGGGTGCAGGCTTGCTGTGCTAATCCTGGTACTGCAGTTCTCCAAGCAGGTTCTCAAGTGTCCCCATGCACACTCTGCTCTGGAAGACGCATCTCGTACACACGACACACACACGACACACACACACACACACACACACACACACACACACACACACACACACACACACACACACACACACACACACACACACACACACACACACACACACACACACACACACACACACACACACACACACACACACACACCATTATTTGATAGATAAAGAATTGGCATTGTACAAAGCTATTTTCTTCTCCTCCAGCTGCTCAGGAAGCACTGAAGATGTACTTAGACTGACTGGGTGCCACGCCGAGCCAAGCGGCGAGGGATCTTCGCCGCACTACATCACTGAGCCATGGTGACAGGTCCGAGCGGGTACAGCGAGTCTTGGCACAGGAAGGCTTACAGTAAATTTACAGTCGCGTAAATCTTGCGTGCCGTGGGCGAGGCGCGGTTTTACAGTTGACGTGGTTTGACAGCGGCCAATAGAATCCGGCCCACCTATGAACTCGGA
This sequence comes from Galaxias olidus, assembly GCA_026901105.3. Classification (NCBI taxonomy): domain Eukaryota; kingdom Metazoa; phylum Chordata; class Actinopteri; order Galaxiiformes; family Galaxiidae; genus Galaxias; species Galaxias olidus. Next base: position 14,133 of record JAPMUY010001119.1, read on the forward strand.
GCTGGGATGAGCCTGGGACCTAATGATTCACCTCGGGCGGGACTGTCGTCTCATCCCGCGGCGCTCGTCCCACGGGGGAGGCTCTTAAAACACTTTTTATGTTCTCATAGACCCAGAAACACGGCTTTCCAACACGACCCCTGACCTCGCTGGCCGACACGGAGCCCTGCGGCGACGCTCCACACCCACTCAGGTTCTCCCACTCGCTCACTCGCTCGCTCGCTCGCTCACTCACTCACTCACTCACTCACTCACTCACTCACTCACTCACTCACTCACTCACTCACTCACTCACTCACTCACTCACTCACTCACTCACTCACTCACTCACTCACTCACTCACTCACTCACTCACTCACTCACTCACTCACTCACTCACTCACTCACTCACTCACTCACTCACTCACGTTGAATTGGCTGTCTAGTAATGTACATGCCGTGCACACGTGCTCTACATGTAGACTGCTGAGGCAAACCGCGCCACAGCCGGTTAGACATCACGAGCGGCGTACATCAGCTACGGTTCCTCAACAGATTTTAACGAACAAGCTGCTTAGTGCATCCTTTAGGTCCCACTTTGAAACAGTCAAATAATCGGAAAGATCGTCTCCCTGATTAGAGCTGTTGGAGGAATCTGTGATGAGCTTTTAACTACAAGATGAGCCATAACTAGACACGAGCCATGAATCCATAACGGCTATGGACCAGACGGTGAATATGAAGGCTATGAGCTGTTAAGCTGACAGAGAACACATGTTCCACTGGGTGAAGCGACATCTCGGAGGTCAGACGAGTTGGACATTACACTTAGACCAATTCTCTTGGTTTACTATGGACACCGCTGTCCCCATAAAAACACTACGCAGTGCTTTTAAATTTGTCCCTGCCGTCACCTTCAGAGGCATTAAAACCCCCATTACCGGAACTGGAATTATGGTCAATTTCATGTCGGGACAAAACGTGTGTTAACTGTGCGGTTCTGCGCAAGTGTGTGTAAGGAAGAGGAGGTAAGAACGCTGGTGGTGTATGTGTGCACACGTGGAACTGAGGCATTGAAACAGTGTCAACCTTTTTAAGAGGGAGTCGAGGCGTGTTTCGCTAATCAATACAGAGAGAATCTCTGAAGGCTGCCTCCAGACCCAGATCAATGACTGCCCTTCCCTATCCCCATCAAATGCATAAAAATCCAGCCACTTTATCTCAACACTTAAAACACAGACAGACTATTTATTTATTGCCATTTACAATGACATGCTACACAGGTAGAGTGGAGTTTTCCTGGAAAAAAGGTCTCAATCCACAGACAGACAGCCCGGGCACAAAAAAAACCCTGTTTGCTATCGCCCTATTGCCCCAGCAGAAGCCCCACTACCCCACTACCCCAGCAGCAGCCCTTCTGCCCTACTGCCTCACCAGGTACCCTACTGTCCTTCTGCCTCACCAGGTACCCTACTGTCCTTCTGCCTCACCAGGAACCCTACTGTCCTTCTGCCTCACCAGGTACCCTACTGTCCTTCTGCCTCACCAGGAACCCTACTGTCCTTCTGCCTCACCAGGAACCCTACTGTCCTTCTGCCTCACCAGGAACCCTACTGTCCTGCTGCCTCACCAGGTACCCTACTGTCCTACTGCCTCACCAGGTACCCTACTGTCCTGCTGCCTCACCAGGAACCCTACTGTCCTTCTGCCTCACCAGGAACCCTACTGTCCTTCTGCCTCACCAGGTACCCTACTGTCCTTCTGCCTCACCAGGAACCCTACTGTCCTCCTGCCTCACCAGGAACCCTACTGTCCTCCTGCCTCACCAGGTACCCTACTGTCCTTCTGCCTCACCAGGAACCCTACTGTCCTTCTGCCTCACCAGGTACCCTACTGTCCTGCCTCACCAGGAACCCTACTGTCCTTCTGCCTCACCAGGAACCCTACTGTCCTTCTGCCTCACCAGGTACCCTACTGTCCTTCTGCCCTACTGCCTCACCAAGAACCCTACTGTCCTTCTGCCCTACTGCCTCACCAGGGACCCTACCACCCTACACAGCCCTAACAACAGCCCTACCGCCCTATACTGCCCAGCTTGGGCACTTCCCAGCGTTAACAAGACGCCATCAGGGGTGACCTCTGACCTCGGCGGCGGAAGAGTGACCCGGTGTCAGAGGGCCCTATCGATTATACGGAGCAGCTGGCGGGAGAGACAGACCAAAGGGAAAGCCGATTAATTAAGCGCTAGATAAACTGAGCGCGAGAGAGTAGACCTTAGTGAGAGGTAATCCATTAGCCATAGTGTAAACAGGACTTGGGGGAAGAGTTAGCTAGAGGGAGAGACTGATGGATGGAGCAGATAAAGAGAGAGAGAGAGAGAGAGGGGGGGGGGTGTCTGTGTGGCCTCTATATATTGACTCGGTTCATGATCTTTCCACTAGAGGGAGGATTAGGCCTTGATTGCAGTAATTTCCTCACTAAATGAAGCAGAACAAATTATAATGCTCTAATTACTATTGGGCTAAAGGGCGGAAATGAGGGGCCTACTGGCAGTCTTTCAAAAGGATGCTTATTAACACTAAGAGACACACACACACACACACACACACACACACACACACGCACACGCACGCACGCACGCACGCACGCAAACGCACACGCACACGCACGCGCACACACACAAACATACTCTTTTCGGAGTCTTCAACTCAGTGAACCTCACCAACACTTTCACTTGACGCCGTTGAGTATTTTTCTGTGACAACATAAAGCCAATATTATCCTCCCTTCTCAATTAGCGGTCCGTAAACCCAAACTGGGCCGGCCCGTAGCACATTATTAGAGGCGTGCTGGAGCGCGGGGTGAACAAACAAAGCTGTTGCTCGGGAGGCGGCCTGGCTGAGTGTCAGAGACCTCCAGGCTGATCCCCTTACAGCCCATCTGCACTTTCACTCTAACGCCGCCATCGACAGGCCCTCGACGCTCGAAACCGCCACAAAACACGTCCACCAAGGGCAAAAAGTACATCTGCTATTCTTTGGTTGGTGTGTGTGTGCGTGTCTGTCCGATACGGGGAGACGAGGGGCAACTGAGGACATCCGGGCCCGAAGGGTTGGCAACAGTTGAAATCGTGTTTCGAGGTCAGCGATTGAGCATCCTGTCCAGTACGGAGAGAAAATGAGGCAGCCCCTCATCGCTCATGTCCACGTCCAATATGTGAAGATGCCTAATGAGTGGGCGGTGCGACTCTGCAGGAATGTTATATGCGCGTGCATTACCCCATGTGGGTGTGTGTCATCCACAATTCCAACGTTTCGTGACTCGTATAGGAATGCGGTGTGGAGACAGAACCATGGCGGGGCCAGTAAGAGTGACGGGACGGGGGAGAGGGGAGAGGGGAGAGGGGAGAGGTGCGTTTTGTACCCTGGAGAAGCCTATAAAGAACACGCTGACGAGGGTGGCCCATCACCACATTCAATTATCTACCTCGGCCTTGAGGCTGCCGGCCATCAATCCACTATAGACGGGCTACAGAGGACGAAAACAACTCTGTCTCTCACTGGTGCACACACACACACACACACACACACACACACACACACACACACGCCCGCCCGCAAATAATTGCATAAACAAATGCTTCAACCTTACACACACACACAAAAACAGGTGTATTAATTAATTTGCCTAGCCGTTGAACTGCACAGTGACGAGGGAGAGATGAGAGTAGAAGTCAGCAGCACTCTGCACCCACCTTTCCATCAGCCCAGGGTGTAATTCAATAGTCTCCCACTCAGAGACAGCCTTCTACCCCCCTTGCACTACGTTAATGTGAGAGCCTTTGACTGAATGCACATTTACACGTAATCACCCCCTCCCCCACCCCCCCACCTTTGAATTTATCATTAGTGGGAAAAACAGATTGCTGAGAGAGAAAAAGTTTTTCATCTTTTTTTTTAAACAAATAGCCAAACCTATTATCTGTAAAAGCCAAGACAAAAATCCCATTAACATATTTTCTGTTGGCTCCTCCATGCTTTCATGGTCATAATTAAAAATGTGTTACAAATGTTTAAATGTAATACATGGATGAAAAAAGCCAATTATTGCAATTAGGCTGATTGACAAAGCAGAGGCGTCCGCAGTGCCTTGGAGCTGGAGGTAGACGAGCAGATCCTTCCGCAGACTTATTTCCTATTGCTGGATCTGGCCTCTGGAGAGCAGGTAAACATAGTGGGTGTACAGCGCAGTACACGGAGGGCCCCCCCAGGCCCCCCCCGGGGGTGTGTGTGTGTGTGCGTGGGTTCTCTTTCGGCTGGCAAATGTGATGGCTGCACCCCCGCCACTGTCACTCAACGTGACAGAGATGCTTTGTGACACACAGTGACTGTGGACGACACTCGGGGGGGGGGGGCGTGTTGTGTCGCGTGTTTCAATCCCGAGGAGCAACGAGACAGACACGCCGCGGCTGTAATATCCTCCCGGTCGTCCTCTCCGAGGCAGTGGTTTATTTGAACACGTCTCCCAGGTCATTAGGCTCTCCACTCCGTCGCCAGCGTCGACATTTTTTCCACCCGAGGAAAGATGAGAGTTTAACCCGATTTGAAGAAAACTGATTCGCTAAAGTGCTGGTATCAGACTGTTGATTTATCTGATACAGTCTCTCCTTCCACTAAAAGAATAACAGGGTAATATTTCAAAATGGAAAGCTCTACTCCAACTGTTCTCCACCAAAAAAAAAAAATGTGACCAGAGGTAAAAGGTGTGGCAGTTTTTTTTCTTCTCAACAACACCTAAAGTCAGAAACCCCCCTTATTTATATTTTTAGGCAACTCATATTTCACATAAACGACTTTCTCCGCAATGTTTTGGTTGGAAGTTTCGGGAGTAGCAAACATGATTAATACATGGAAGCACGCATCCTAGCTTCAGGCCGCATAGCTTAGACAGAATACCAATGATGTGACAGCGCATGGGAAGGCAGCCGTTCGTTTCCTTGTTGTGTCCAAAGCCACTGCAACCCCCACTACCCCCCCCCCCTCCCTGAACCGCTACCTCCTTGTCCCTCTCCAACGTCCACTCCCATGAGTAATTCCTTCACGCTTTTACAGCCATCAGTCAATCTTACGCAAAAGCCTAGAACTATGTTGGCCAAAGACGAATCTCTGCGGAACAGGTCCCTCAATCCACCATACATTTTCATGAGTGAAGTGCTGTCATGTTGTGGGGAAACCAGTGTCGAATACCCGGGATATTGATTTCATGTGGGCCGCAAGCGTGAAGAGCAATCCTTGGAGCTCCCTTTAGTGGTAGAAATGGCTTGGTTTTAGTATAGACTACCAGAATAGACTGAGCAAGAACGTTTACGAGCTTTTGGAGAATGTAATGCTTTTAACTACTGGGGAGGACTACTTCTGAGTCCCTATTAGATTCTCAGTTAAAGGGCGTGCACACACTCCTGACACAGACTGTGGAACTTTGCTGACGTTCGGGTGGGAACACCAAACCTTTCCCCAGTGACACCCTGCCCAACTCGGCCGGCCGGACGATTCAGTCTCGGCGTCCTTACTGCTTACACAGCATCTGGCCTGCCAACGTGCCCCCACCAGCCACCCGGTGCCCTGAGAATAGGCTTTAAATGATATTAATGACGCGCTGCACTTCCCGCCCGCGCAGTCCAGAAGACCGGGGAGCGTTCCTGCGGAGAGTGTCAGAGGTGCACCACGCGTTCGGAATCTCTTAGCAGAGCACAGCGGCACATTGACAACCAACACCACCGGTATGGAGAGAGAGAGTGAGAGAGAGAGAGAGAGAGAGGGGCAATCTTGATCTGCGCTTGATCTTAGGCTCAGTGAAGCTTGGCACTACAATGAATCAATCAATCACCCCCCATCAGTGTCAAGCCCTGATGGATCAATCACTCTGTGGCTGGAGGAAGGAGAGCTTAACATCCCTGTGGTGGCTGGGTTATGCAAACACCGCAGGTGGAAGAGTTGATCAGGCTGCCTGATGCCCTGACCGTCACACAAATACCGGCAGACGGTTGTCAGCAGAAAACGAGAACGAAGAACACCAGCAGGCCACCCTGTTCTTTTGGGTCTGATCATTCAGTGCAGAGCCCCCCCCCCCCCCCAGCTATTTCACTGACATCATTAAAACTTAACTTTTGTGTTTAACAAAACACTTCGGTCCCTCTTTATCTGTGCCACACATAATCAAGGCATTCAAACACCCAGAGCACTATAACTCATATTCACAGTGGGAGCATTACATACTAAGTGGGCTAAACGAGTGCCAACGTCCCATGGAGCTTGTCCATTATAATTTATTACCTGGTCGCTCATTAGGACAACACGCGGCAGCCCTTGGCTTCGTTACGGCGCCTCCACTGAGCAGCCTGTTCTAATTAGTCTGTGTAGGCCCAGATAAGGCCTTAACGATCTCAGCTTACCTACTCTGATTCAGAGCGTTCATTATTTCTGTCAAGCGGGGATGAAAATGTATGCTGTCTGTTTTTGTGGAAGGGGAGGATGGTCTTTCAAAAAGCATATGGTCTCGTCGGGCCTTGAAGCCCCCAAGAATCTTAATGAATAATCATAATGAAGATACAATTAAAAAGAAAAATGATAATGTACAACCTGACATGTAAATACGCTCCAGCTTGCCTTCTGTGCTCAGCAGCACTCAACATAGAGCTGCACACGCTTTCATCCCAGCTGGCTTTGGGACATATAAACTTATTGTTCATCATGCAAAGGTAATAAGTGTAATGTATTCCTCCTTCAAAGCTATTTTGGTGATGTTTCCTAAGGACCTTTTTTAATCCGTTCAAAAGCAAATGACTATTAGTAATTTAATAAAAATAAAAAAAGATCTTTAGGAAACATCGCCAAAGGAGGAAATAGCTTTCCAGGACTAATACATTAGAGTTATTTTCTTTGTATGATGGACAATTTTTCTTTTCTTTGCATGATGGAAAATGCGGTCCACGCTTGGGAGCAGTATATTACGGAGATTACTCAAGAACAATGCAATTATTTCTATATTTCATATACCATTTCTTTACTTCATATATCATTTCTTATTCAAAACTAGCTCCACAAGCTTATAAGAGTTCTTCACATGGCCTACGATGGAAGCTCTTACCAGGCGGCAAAGCATGAAGTAGCATTCTGTGAAGATGACCAGGTATAAGGAGAAGTGCAAAATGAGAACAAAGGGTCCGATTCTTTGGAGTCTACAGTGTAAAGAGAATACGAGCTTTGCATTTAGTCCCTCATCATAGACAAGCATGATGTGAGGTGTGCTGCTCCGCTCGCAGCCAGACTCCCACCTCCTCCGTCTGACTAATCCCCAGCCAAAACAGTGTGAGACACACAGAAGTCATTGTCGGAAAACAAGCAGATTAAACTAAAAACTTGCTCCCACCGGGCCAGACTAAGCCCGTCGAAAGATGAGCAGTGGATTGCCGTTTTAAAAGCGGCCTGCCGTTAAAAGGTACAACGAAAAAGACTAAATCCTCTGTGGCATGGGAGCACCTTGTGTTCCCAGGAACGCTGTGGAACACTCCCAGGCCATGTCAACCAAGCACAGGGAACGCCAGTGGGTGTAATTATTATCTTCTTTTTTTCAACTGGCCCCAATAAACACTGTTCAATTCTAACCAGAGTGGACAGTGGGTTTTCCCTGGAACAAGACACCAAACGACTACAAATTAGACTCCTGGAGGACTCGTTCCTATTACACGCCAACTGTGTTTATCCATTGAGGAAATGGCTGAACTCTAAGCAATAGCACTCTCCCGATGTGTTTGTTTGAAACCTTTATAAGCTCAACCCCTGGTTTATTCAAACCGCACGACACCCTGAATATAGAGTCTAATAAAAAGTCTAAATACAGCTCTCTGGTTTTTAATACCTCAGGACCCTTTGAAGTGGTTGCAAATTGAAACTCATTTGTCAAGCTGTCAGAGTGTGATTTGATTTACCTGTCCTTAGCACAGTGGTGTAGTGGAAAGGAGTGCTTGTGGAGTGACACGCCCTGGATTAGGACTGGCATGTCTTTCTCTCCCCGGGGCTGCAGGCGGTCCAGTCCACAGCCCCTCGGCATCGCCGTCCCCCTTTACCAGAGCTCTGTTATTCCACACAACTGAATTACTTTGACATTGATGACTTGCCTCGAGTCGAGATAAGCGCAATATAACAGACGGAGAGCTCCTAAAGAACAGCAAATCAGTGCTGTTGCCTTAGGACCGATGGAGCTGAAAGGATTCCATAGCAAAACTCATTTCCACAAAGGCCTCTAAAGTTACATCCTCCTTTGTTCTTAAAACCAAATAAAAGTTTGAAATGGTTCGTGGATAATGAATTGAGCTACATCAGATGTCTGCTTTTCAGCTGAGTAGAGGATGAACCGGCTGCTTTGCCCCAATATCATTTCAGCAAAACAAAAGGTGCCCACAGTTCTTGAGGTTCATTTTAAACAGCCACCATTACCAGCAGTATACTTGCCTGATATTTATCCTTAATGTCATTCCAATATACCAGCTGTCATTCTATACATTTACACTGTGAAGTACCGAAAAAATAACGTTTTTCTGGAGTCATTCTGTCTGGCAGCCATATCCTTACTGAGACAGGACTTTGCATGAATATCAATAATTGATACTTTAGATTCTCTGGGTTGGATTCTTGACCATGCCAGAGCAAGTAATCTGGTTATAACTGATCCGCCTTTACAAAAGGGTCGGATGGTATTGCTTCAGCTTGATACTAAGAGCATATTCATTATGCTGTTGACTTCTTAGACAAACTATAATAATTGTATTGGCAGCTGTAAGAAAACGCTTTTATTACAGGACATCAATCATTTTGAAAGTGACCCAATTCCTCCAAACATCTTGTTCTAACGTCTGACGCTGTGTTTGTGATGTTGAAGCTAAAATGACCTTAGAAACGGTCCTTGAGGAGAGCGAGCCTAATTTTAAAGCCAAAGCCACTCCTCGGTGTCTCAGTAGGAGAGAGGCGGACACTCGTGAAGTCCCCGTGGGGCTCCGTTAAGGAGGCTGACACAGCGGCTAAGTGAGCGGCTCCCAAGGCTGGGCTGGAGGGCCCACTAGCTACCGCGACCAAGGCAGGGAGACGCCTGCTAGGTATGCTGGGATGGCCACTAAAGACCTTCATTAGGATGGGGAAAAGGTCACAACGCTCTTATTTTCTAACCTCTCTGCATATTATGGCAGTTGAAGAAGGTACACGCCCGTCGACACGCACACCCAGTCACCTCGGACTGGTTTTGAAGATCGAGTTTGACATATTTAACGATTTGAAAACATTCAAAGTCGCCTAAAGCACGTTTAATACAAAAGACACAGAGGGACTCGCTGAGGAATTGCTTTGAAACACAAACACAAACAATAAGCAGCTTTAGAAACAAATCCAGGCCATTTGCTGTTATTAACTGCAACATAATATTAGCAAGGAATAAATGCAACTACGGGGATCAACATGCTGAACTTTTAAAAACAACAACTTTAAAAAGCTTTTTTGCCAAAGGAAATAAATGCTGGGGCTAATCAGCAATATGTTTAAGTGCGTTAAAGCATTCTAACAAAAAAGAATCCCCCATGTGGTCTCAACACAGAGTTATTGGCTGTACTAGGTTTGAGTCTGGGACGCTTTCAAACATCTGTACACTTGGATAAACACCATTGTTTCGGAGCAATGCCCCTCGCTACAGCCAAAGGCTGGCATGATAGAATGTAAATTACCAGCAAAGCTTTTCTCTTCTCTTCCACGGAAAACTGGCTGGGAGTGAGATAAGGGAAGAGCGATGGGAGTATGAGATAGCGCAGCTTGGGAGAGGATGAGGCCGCCGGGATTAGATAGTGTGACGGCCCCCTGGGAAGCAGAGAGGATCCCATCTTCCACACATAGGAGCTGGGAATTGTTCTGCTCCTCCACAGCCGTAGCCCACTCATTCTTCTCATCTTTGTCACTTGAGTCCATACTCGTTCGACTCGTCTTCTCACTGTCTCAGTCGTCTCCACCGAGGACACACGCTTCTTTTCTACTCCGTCATGTCTTGTCTTGTGGCGGTTTTGCGACGAAGGAGTTCTCCACAGTGAGCCCGAGTTGAGGAGTGAGGGGGGGTGTGTGCTCTGCTCACAACCGTACTTGCTAATGCCCAGATAGCAAGAGATGAGTTACGGCGAGAGGCACGCGGCCCAAATGTTATAAGCCGGTTTTGAGATGAGTTATGGCGAGAAGAATGTGGCCTATAAATGGCCCAAATGTAACAAGCTAGGTTTGAGATGAGTTACGGCGCGAAGTGTGTGGCCCAAATTGTAACAAGCCGGGTTTGTGCTGAGTTATTGTGTTGTGGGCCACACTTCCAGTTTTCGTATAGGCCCACATACCGCGTGGATTGACGGCGATGAATCAACTTGATTCCGACTCCAGAAACACAGCCAGAGCTCAACCTTATGATTGCCGCAACTCAGGCATGGCATGGGCCACAAGTGGGCCAGAACATAGCCAGAGCTCCACCTTTTAACTGCCACTTCTCAGCCATGGCATGGGACAGATATGGTTGATTCAAGGTTGATTCATCGCGCATCGCATCGTCCTCCCACGCGGTATATGGGCCATACAAAAACCGGAAGTGTGGCCCACAACTGGGCCAGGTGTCGTTGGCTATCTGGGTGGGTGCTAAGGTTGAAACGATGGTAATGCTTTCAACTTCAGAGGACCTCTACTGTGCCTCTGGCTAAAACCAAGTCTCCTCTCAGATGGCTGCTGCAGCCCATGATGAGGGGAGACCATCCGGGTGAAATTGAACGCAGGGCACTGGGAACAATGGCTATAAGCAAAGGTTCTGGAACGACAGTATGGCTGCTCCAACTAGATTTCAGCAACCACACACAGGCCCGGAAAACTGCGGAATAGCGTACCTCCATTATTCAGAGAGCACACACAAAGTTCTTAAAATTTTTTATTATGGTAATGACGTTATAACCACTTCCACATCATGCATAATGATCTCCATTTGAGAAGCACTAATCTCTCCCCAGAACACTCACAGCCCAGGCATGAGGCAGGCCATTTATTAAAATATTATTCTGGGACGCGTCGCCATATTATTTCAGTGTTGGGACAATATTACCATTTACATCTCAGAAAATACATTCCGCAGTGAAACCTCATTAAAGCCACATATTCTCAGCATTAGGACTAATGACTCTCCATCCCCTCGTGTTCACAGTGTGAGGGTCACCTTTCCCAGTGCACACGGATACAGCACGCCAGCCGGTTGAGGGTGTGTGTCTACCTGTGTGTCGTCTCGCTCCCGGTAGGCAAGAGTTGGAGAGGGTGCAGCAGCACAGCACTACGGTCGACACCATGGAGAAATCTCTGCCAACTAAGAACCCTTGTTGAAGTGATGCTACATCGCCCAGTAAACACGTCTATATTTTTTTTTTTCCTCAGCAACTTCTATCAGTTGGGGTTGGATGTCAACCTTTGGAGCCTATGACACGGCAGCGCTGCAATCATTTTTCTTCGTCCCGCAATTCAAATTCCGCCGCTGACTGTTTGGAACTGGTGCGAAAGAACAATGGGACCCCCTCGGCCGTTTTGTCAAGGCTAGAGTCGGGGCCTGATGAATACACGACAGGCGGGATTAAGCAGACCATAAATCCTCAAATTCACCATCTCCCAACGCCGTCTCAAGGTACACCGTCACATTTTGGACAAATCCGAATCAATGATGCCTCTCCGCTGCTGAGGCGCCACTGTTTGGGGACACTTAATCTTTCCGCAGAGCTGGCGGAAAGCCTGTTCAGAACGAGACGGACGGCAGATGAGAGGCGTGAAGAGGAAAACAATCCCCGAAGACAAAGCGTCCGAAACGGCAGATTGTCTTCCGGCTAGCGAGGCGTTGCGATTGGATTTGTATCAAGTTTTCCAGATGACAACACTGGTTCGTCACACTAACAAGCGTGATGTTTCGGTCCGAGAGAATGCACTTCCAGCTTTCTGAGATAGCCCCAGTTCCAAGAGTGAACTTAGAACAGAACACACACAAAAAAGAAAGAAAGAGAAAAGCAGAACAAAAAAGAGAAAGAAAGACAAGCCATGGTGACCCCTCATGAGCGGGACAGTTGACCTCCCCGTAGTGAAAGTCGGGACGCTGTGGTCCTCGTCTCTTTGGCTTTATGAGATCTTGGAACACTTCGTTAGTTAAGACGTGGCAGACGCTCGCCACCTCCCCCGGTTCTCGGTGACATTTGATGTCTGACCGGAAAGCACTTTGGGGGCTCGGCGTTCTAAAAGAGTACACATGCTGTGATAAAAATGAAGAGTCTGCCGCAGCTCGCCACCAAACTGCGATCCAAAAGCAAAGGCACTGGAACGGGACCTTGTCACGGGAGGGTGGCAGGCCGGACCAAGAAAGACAAGAATCTTTTCGGATAAACGAAGGAAAAGTAGTGCTTAGTAGTGCAAGAAGGAGAGAGGTAGCGTGAGGGCGGGAGAGCAAGAGTGAGAGAAATAGAGAAAACGAGAGAGAGAAAGCAAAAGGAAGAGAGAGAGAGAGTGATAGAGAGAACACCGACACAGCCCTCTGCCCATTACAGAGCTAAGGACTTAATAACCTGCGCTGAAACACAATCCTATCAGCTTAAGAAGGAAACGTCTGGTTATAACTGGGAGCCATTCACTCTTTAAATGACTTTACAGTACTGGTATCTACGGTGCATTCTGTACATCATCTAATTACCGTGGCTCCGGCTGCTATTTAGCATGTGAACGAGCCCTGAGCCGAACTGACAGCGCCAGGCGGCCGCTTGATTCAGCGCCTTCAGAGCGGCTGAGACTGCCTCGGTGACACAGCCACACTCCATCAATCCCTGGAATGGGACGACGGCCGGCCCCCCCATCCCTCTTTGACAGTGTCCTGACCCTCCTTGTCTACCCGTCACTCAGCCCCACCTCGCTCCTTCGGCGCCCTGGCCCCTGCCCGTCCGCCAGCCAGCCCCACCCCCCACCACCACCTCCACCTCCCCCGGTCCATACGTCATGTTCCTCTGCCTTCATACTTCAATCCCTCTCGATTACGTCACTTTGATCGCTGCCAGAGCTGCCAAGGCTCCACGTTGCAGGCATGGTACACACACACACGGCACGCACGCACGCACGCACGCACGCACGCACGCACGCACACACACACACACGTTTTGTTAACTCTAGGAGCATGTACGATGTAGCTGGTGTTCTGTGGAAAGCTACTTTCAAATGTCCCATAAAACTGGAAAAGCAAAACAAAAAAACAAAAAAAGTGTGAAAAAATTTGAATAAATCAGAGCAATATCTTCTGCTTACACTGACATAGATTCAAATAAAAAGACACACAGAGACAAGTCTCTCCCTTGGGGATCAAGTAGAGAATAGAGACACAAATTGCCACTGTCTTCAAAGACCCAGAGGTACACAGAACTGACAGAACAGAAAGCAGGTCTAATACGCACACAGATACTAACCACAAAAAAACGGTCTAATAAACACAATCACACAATCACATAACAGACCCACACACACACACACACAAACAGAAAACAGGTCTAATACACAAACACACACTCCATAATAGACCCCCTTCCCGCAGACACATGAAAAGAGACACCAGGGATGGGATTTTCTATCAGCGGAAGACTTTTTGACTCACCGGCCAAGGGGACTGGTAGAAATCCACCAGCCAATCATAATTTTACCGGCCTACATAATAAATGTACTTTTTGTGTCACATACAGATTCGTTTCAGCAGGCCTACATTGCATTGAGTTAAGGTATTATGTTGCATACAAACTTAAACAAGAGCCTGAAGAAAGAGCAAAAAACAAAATCAATCATATTATGATACACCAGTTAATCATTTCCACATATAATAGCCTACTTTTACTGTCGCCAGCATCTTACAACTCCTAGTCTCACTGCTGTTTGGTCATAAATGATGTGGCTTGGATATGATATGACATTCATAAATTTGATTTTACATGAACCAGTAAGCTAAAGCTCAATGACAAACTGTCACGAAGTAGCATGAATTCAGCTTCTGTCATTTTCAGTGAGCTTGGCATTTGCCCCCTTCTCAACCACATAACAACCATTCATAAATTGGTCTCCCGTTCCAAAACAAATCCAAAAGCACATTGTTTAATTACGTCGCGGCTACGGCAGTATTGGCATTGCTAATATTGTGTTAGCATAAAGAAAATATAACCATTAGGGGCTAACCGTAAACGTTCAACTTTGTTATTATTGCAAAGGACTTACTCGTCGGCAAAATGATAACGTCGCTGGTAATTTTAAACAAGTAGTCCCAGAGCCCTAATGTCAACGTTTTACAGTGGAATTTGGAATTGGAATACGGCAATTTTCGCCAAATTAGCCCGTAGCAAGCAGCAGACCGGTGGCAGAAGATTGATGCTAGGTTGAATTATGGGTTGAATAGAGGGATAAAGTGGGCCGAGTATAACTCGAGCCTGTGTGTGTCTGTGTGTCAAACTCCGACACAGAAAGCAGAGGACAGTAGGAGCACAAGCGCAAATGACACCAAAACGTAAAGACTTTCGCATAGTTTTATTTGGTACAAACATTTACCCGCCACTGGCGGATAGCCTTCCTAGATTTACTTGCCCCGAAAATCTACCAGTATGTGGCGAGTGGCGGGTGTTCATTTCGGACCCTGAGTGTATAGTGGTATAGGTGTCTGTGGGAAAGTTCCTTAGTGTGCATATTTAGAGGGCAAGGGAGGTGAAGCCGATAGGAAACAGATATGGGAGGTCTGGGAGTTTCTGGGTCTCACAAGAGGATGTGTGTGCCTCATTGACTATTTGAGATCATCTTATGAGCTGAGGCAAACATAATGAGACATGCATGCAACCCTGAATGTACAAAAAGCATGGATGGGGAATTGGTTGGGAGAAACATCTCTGCACGGCAACTTGTATGCAATGACTTTGGAGATGTTCTTTAAACACTGCGCCTGTCCGAGGTCTAAGATAATGGAGGGCTCTATCATGCCGCTTCCCTCTCTGGCCTCTTGCTCGCTCGTAGGCACGGGGGACGCGGTGCTAAGCGGCGGCCACGGTTCAAACACGGGCCAGGCTCTCCGCCGTAATAATCTCACGGTATCACCAGCGCTGACGCGGTCCTTCGTCGTGCTGGGGCGGCCCTCGGGCTCCTCACAGGTCGGGCCCCGGTACGACACGGCCCTCCCCAGCAGAGCCCTGTCCTCTTGTTAAAAGCACGAACCTGCCCCGTGAGCACTCTGCTGATGGAGGTCTCCCCGCTGTACGACGCTCTCGCGTCGATGGGCCGGTCGTGACTGTGCTAATTGAAGGCCGGCCAGTCGCGGAGGTTCAGCTGGGGGCCGAGGCCGGGACGGGGAGGGGCGCGGCGCGTCACCTGAGGCCCCGACACAAACTCCTCTGTGTTCCTGGGCGGGCTGAATAATGAATGGCAGGTGAAAGGCCTGATCAATAGTGGATGAGTACATGTGGCCCTGGTCTGCAAAAAGGAGTGGGTGTCGAAAGTGGGGATGGGGAGAGCTACTAAAAGGTGCGTGTGTTTGGGTGCGAGCGTGAACGTGTGTGTGAAGGGAGGGAGCAAGAGTGCACTGAACACCCAACACAGCAGGTGTGAAGCCTAAGCACTGCTGGTGGCTACAGGGGGTCTAGGGGCCCAGAATACACTCCGTAAGCCCTTAAACCCATGCTTTCAGAGTGGGCAGACATCATCACAATATTCCTCCTTGCGTCACTTAGGGAACAGGCCACGACAACGGAGAGACACCACACACTATATAATACATTAAAACCCACACTGTGAGTGGGAGAGACACCACACGCTATATAAAACATTAAAACCCACACTGAGTGGGAGAGACACAACACACCGGCAGAGTCCCACGTCAGACTATTAGATCTGCACGCCGTCTCTCGCTCGCATTATGTGTCCCTCCCTCCCCCTCCCCCTCCCCTCTCCCTCTCTCACACACACACACACACACACACACACACACACACACACACACACACACACACACACACACACACACACACAGTCCTCCATGCATGTGGCCTGCAGTCACTTTGTATATTTATCCAGTTCCAGCAGGTGCTTTCATAGTGCAGTATGCTGAGGCTCTCCCTCTCCTAGCCGCCAGAGGTGTCAATGTGTTCCCTATCTCTCTCCCCTGAACAGACAAACGGAGCGGCGGAGCGGCGGAGCGCCCGTCTCGCGGGGACGACTCAACTTCCTGCCTCGCCCTCCCCGCAGGCCTCTCCGTTTGGGCTGATTGCTTCTCCTCCTCTCCGCGCTCCCTCTCTCTCCTCTCCGCCTGTCCCGTCCGCCCACCGCCTCCTCCGTCCCGCAGCAGGAGTGTGCGTAAACGACGCGTCGGTAACCACTGGGGGCCCAAATTAAGGAGGACAAAAGAAGCTGGCGGTGTTCGCACCTGTCCTCACTCAACAGGATTGCCTGTGAAGCGAGGGCCACGGAAACAGCTGAGAGCGTGGCCGGGAGCTGTGCTGTGGTAGTGCTGTGCGCCAGACGTTCAGATGGAAGAGTAACAGCACACATGATCCTTTGACCGTCTTTCTCAGACACACACCCACACCCACACACACACACCACACTCAGAGAGAGAGAGAGAGAGAGAGAGAGAGAGAGAGAGAGAGAGAGAGGCGACACTGTATTTGCATACAAGTCTCCGTTCTCCTTCACGACTCTTTTGAAACACGCACTCAGAACTCGGGGTGTGGGGATTCATTTATACGCACAACACACCGCACACCAAATGTCTCCTTTACTCAGTCTCTTCCTTAGGGAAATACAGGGGCCTGGGCTGAGGTGATAAGTGCTGTGGGATAATGCCAAAACACATGCAAACACACACAAACACAGTCACACTAATTTACTTTCACAGCACACAACCCAAAATCTTAGTCCACAATACAATCCCACAGGGCAATGAGCCTATACAAGCATGCAGGGTTCGTTAGAAACATACACATGCACACACAAACAAGGGCCACACACACACACACACACACACACACACACACACACACACACACACACACACACACACACACACACACACACACACAATCAAGTGACTATTCTTAATGAGCTTGTGTGGAGTGCGTTGGAGCAGCATAGTTTCCTGTGCCGTATGGTTTAATTAGCAGTGTTGTTCCCCCGCTGAGACAGACACCTGTGGAGCCCAACAACAACCCTGATTAGGCCTACACACCAGGCCCACTACCCTGGGGGGCACGGGGGGAGAGACGGAGAGAGAGAGAGAGAGAGAGAGAGAGAGAGAGAGAGAGAGAGAGAGAGTGAGAGAGAGAGAGAGAGAGGAGTGGTGAGAGCTAGAAAGAGAGGGGGACGGGTTGAGAGGGGATGAGAGAGCTAGAGAAAAAGATAGGCGAGAGAGAAGGGTGAGACGGGAAGAGAGAGAGACGGGGAGGGGGGTGAGAGAGAAGTAAGGACGGGGGGTAGTGCAGAGGGTCACGTGATGTCCAGAGTGTGTCCGGTTTAACAGGAAGCACCTTGGTGGAAAACGCTAGCGGAGGTCTGTGATGGGCTGTAGGGTCCAGACTGAAGCTGCACATGGTGCCCCCTCCTGGCACAAACCTAAGCACCAACTTCGGAACAAACATGGCTGCTGATAGAGCCAAAAAAATGGAGAGGGGAATAGGATGTACGTTTCCTTTTTAGCTCGGATCCGTGGAAAGCGATTACCGCGGCAAAAAGTGTGTGACGTCGTGTGCGTGTGCGGCCTCACCAGCTTCTTCCTCTTGTCCTGCTCCGTGGGCGGCTCCTCGTCGTCGCTCAGCTTGGGCTCCTCAAAGTGGCTCATCAGCATACAGCTGCCAACGCAGAGGGGAGACCAATCAGCAGGCGCCACACACAGGCGGCAAATCAAACAGATGTAGGCTAGACCCGTTGAGAGGGGACGGCCTCCATTGACCGGGACGAAATGCAGCCCCCCCCCCCCCCCCCCGTCTCCAACCCTCGACTCCCCTGGCTTCAGATGGCTGTCTACGCTATGCAGCAAAGAGGGAGAGAGGCATGGAGTCCTCCCAGTGAGCCCAGCTCAAAGACCACCACGTCGCTTAACAGTGCAGGTCTCTGTATTAACACACTTGTCAGAATGCAGACACGCTTGCATGCACGCGAGCCTCTCGTTTCCCTACGTCAACGTGCACCGCCCAGGCAGACAGCCAGTGTGTGTGTGCGGTAATATCTGTCGGTTTTGTGCATACATTGATGTGATTGATGGTATGGAGGCCTAAAGACGGAGGATTGGATTGTGATCCAGGTCCATCAGGGCGCTGCACAGTGAGGTACACTGGCAAACAGCGAGCCAACACAAACTAAAACACAGGGCAATCCAACCGGCGTGTGCACTGCAAACACGGTCCGATACTCAAATAGCCGAAGGGACACCCTCAAACCTATTGACACTCGCTGGCCAAATCGTCTCTTAACAGTCGTTGGCATGGGCGTTGCCATGGCCACCCAATGTAAAACCCACTTCAATTCTACGCCACACAAGAGTCGCCGCGTTTAACAATGGTGGGCCACCGTCAAGAGTAACTGTACCTTTCAAATGTGACCGAACAGCCTATGATTACGGCAGGTCCAGCTGCGACCAGCACAGCCCACACCGCCGTCACGCTGCGATACCTCTGAGCACACACTTCCACCAACAAATATGTCCGTCTGCAGCGAAACGCAACGCCGAGTCCGAACTAACAGCGAGGTGGTCCACAAACACGGGTAGGGAACAAACTCAACGCTGAGCCAAACTTTTCAACGAGAAGTTACAGACAGCTCATTTGAACCCCCCGCCCCATGCCCCATATCTCCAGTGCATCGGCGGCGTGTGTGTGTGTGTGTGTGTGTGTGTGTGTGTGTGTGTGGGCGCTAGCGTGCGTTCAGCGGCAGCCCGGGTGTTTGGTGGAGAGAGAGAGACAGGGCCACAGCGGAGGCAGACAGGACTGGGAGCACACAAGTCAAGCCCCGGAGGCTGGCTGTGTGGAGGGGCCATTTCACAGGCCATTACACCCCCAGATTGGAGGAGCCACAGAGTGCCTGTCACTGCCGTGGACCGGCCGGCCTCGCTGGGGCCTCGGCGCCGGCATGGGATGGGTGTACCCTCCAGAGTCCCCCCCTGACCCCACCCGTCAGGCTGTGTTAGTGCGTGAGGCCCCCACAGCTCACCCTGCCCGCTTTGAGGGGGCTCGGCACCCGCCCTCCAGCTCCCTCTACTAACCGGCCTTAAACAGGGGTCAGGCCGCTCCTACTGGTGTTAGGTCTCGGGGGGGAGGGGTGACCTGTGGCTGTGATTGATGCCGCTGCCACGCCCGGGGTGGACGGGGGTCACACTCACTCTTTGAGGGTGGCCGAGTCCGAGTCCTCCGTCATCACGTCGTGAAGGGCCTCCACGCAGATGTTGACGATGCCGCAGAACTTATCCTGGATCACGCTGAGAAACACAAACACACACACACACACAGACACAGACACAGACACAGACACAGACACAGAGTTAAACCTAGTAGGGACATGGTGGGTTTGTGGGATAAAGATAGATTAGACTGCTGTCGCTGTGTATCCTGCAGCGGGTCCCTGCGTGCCCCCCCCCCCCCCCAGCCCCCTCCCTCTGTGCACGCTGATCCGTCACACTGCTGCTTGCATCACATTCCACCTCGGGTACTTTCTTATCTCTCTCATCTGCACCTGGTCTGACGCTCAAAAGGATATATGACGAAAGATCTTTCACCAGCTTTTGTCTTCGCCGCTCTCTCAAATAAGCAAAGATAAAAGGTGTGAAATAAGAGGAAGAAGCAAAGGGGCGACATTTCTTTTGTTTGGTTTACTGACATGTTGCAACTATTCACTGTTTACTACTCGAATCACTACTATCAAACCCCACCGCTGAGGGTGAGCGCGCACGGCGCGAGAAAAGAGCAGAGCGCGTCCTCCGACCCCCACCGGCCACGCGGTGACTCACGCGGCATCTCCTCCAGAGAGGGGCTGCGTGCCGGGCCCACTGAGCCCCGCGTTGCTGCCTCCTCGGCGGCCTGCCATTCTCTGCCTGCTGGGAGCCTCCTCTGGGGGAGCAACGCCGTCGTCGGCTGAACCACGCGGCGACTTCAAAGCCTCCGCGCAGCACCTCGGCTCACCCAGCACGCCATGAATTATTTCAGATGTTCTTTATAGGAGGAGGAGGAGGAGGAGGAGGAGGAGGAGGAGGAGGAGGAGGAGGAGGAGAACGTGGGTTCCTTCGTGTGAATGAAGGAAAGGCAGTGTAAAAGAGGAAGATGAGGGAAAACAAGAGGGGGGTGGGTCGATGCGGTGCTGGCTCGCTGGTTCAGAATGCCTGAGAGGTTGGACCTTCGTGCTCGACGGGCAGACTGCATAGCGGATCATGGTCGAGTTCTTCCAGCCAACCCCGTACACGTCTCTGTGCGCCACCAGGCTTCTCCTGGGTCTGTCGGCCGGCACGGGGACACAATCAAAGCCTGCCCCCAGCGCAGTCAAAACAACCCAGCAATCCAAAACGAGAGAGCGTGTTCACCCCTCAAGGCCCTGCTAAGACACCCTTCCCATCTTCAGTCAGGCGCCAGAGAGCACTCTGCATCTCCACTGCCGCGGCTGCCTACTGTCATATGCATCGGTGGACTGCCGTGCCCTCCTGATGGTGGGGCCGAACTGCTGCCATGGCAACCGGCTTCGGTGGAAGTCATGGTAAAGATCTCCCGTCACACCTGGACGTGTGCCGCTTGTAATTCCGTCCAGCAGTACGCCTCTAATTATTCGCTCTAATAGCTGGCGTGCTGGGCTTTTTAGCACGGCTTTCATTGTAAATGGATGTAAAGTATCAAATTGCCTGATCTAGCAGGCGGAGAGTAAGAAACAGCGAGATAGCTCTCTGTTCAAAACCCCGCGGCTTTCTTGTTCAGCGCGGCGGCTTAATAAAACCAAAACCAAAAAACCCCCCCCTGGAAAGTTATTGAAGTTGAATTTAACTCCACGGGTGCTCTCCCGGTTACATGCGGTGAAGCTAGGGCCGACTAAAAAATGTCTTTCTTACTCAGGCCTGCGGTTTGCCTGGTATTATGAGGGACCTGACAAGGTAAGTGACATAACCTGGCTGGCAACGTTTCCCTACGCTTTTCAAAAGAGGACACAACGGCCTCACAACGAGGATGGTCGTCCTCAGTGAACCACCAACCTGAGATTCGGACAGAGAGGGGGAGGCAGAAGAAACTGATTCTAGAGCGCGCCTGCAGGCATCCCTCGACTGACGCACACGCACTCAGTGGGAGAGACATCAGGAATTTCAGAGGCCGGAAAATCAGTCGGATAAGCACCAGATGAAGGGCAAGACCACCCTTGACTTGCGTGTGCTACAGAGCATGACCATTTTGTCATATGCACTGCTGGGTGCTCACTTCGGAATAAAAACTAGCTCAGCAATACCCAGTTCAAATTAGCATTTGATCCCATTTTCTAAAGTCAGCTCATAAATATTCATAACTCAAATTGGATCTCTGGTGATTGACATGACGCTTGATTATCTCCCATAATGCTTTCATTTCAAAACGGAACTGACAGGGGCATTGAAATTGGCAACGGACATTTTCCACAAAGCGAGATGTCTAATCACTCAAACCTTTGCATTCAGTGTGGGGCAGTCTTTGTTGCTCTCACAGAAAAATGATTACCTAGAGAGTCAAAAGTATTGACTCTGCATTGAAATTGCAAACAGCCCAAATGAAAGTTTCTGAAAACCAACGCAGTCTTCCATGAAATGGATGTTGGTGTGCTGTAATGCATGCTAACTATAAAAAAAGTATGAAAAAGTATACCATTTTAGAATGTCCACCAATTGGCAGTGGTTACATTCCAAAGTCTTACAAACTTAAAATGACTATGTGGAAACTCTTAATGTGATCCAGAAACAAAAACCAAAAACAAGCAGCACAAAGAATAGTATTTGTACTTAAACGTTTAATAAGGACGGGTGGAAAACAATGCAATGCATTAATTGGCAAATGGAGTAAGACCCGTTTCAATCTCGTTGATTCTGGGGTAAGCCACCAAACTGCATTTTTCATTTCATTTTAATAAATAATAGACACATTTGACTTATAAACCATAACACTAGAAAAAGCGTTCTATTCGAATTTATACAGCAATCAGTAAGTTTTGTGGACAGCAACAATACTCATAATCTTGTGAAAAACTCCTAGCACTTCAGTCACGGTCTCTCATTTCGTTTTGAGACATTAAAAAAACATGATATCAAATTCACTATTATCATTACCAGAGAAATAAGTTGGGTGATTAAAAAGTATTGCTATAACAAATGCATGTGTGACAGCTGAGGGCCAACTAACAAACTACATCTGAAGACTTGTCTTGTGAGTTGTATTTCTGTACTTGGGGAGCACATAAAGGTCTCCCATATCTGATAAATACTGTACGACAGCCAATTTGCGTCACTTAATTTTTCCAGTTATGCATTCTAATTCCAAGTGTCTAGGGACAAATAGGATTCAAACAAACTTCAGGATTTCTCAAGTCCCATCTCGCATCTCAACTTTTCACACCAACCCATCACTTCTATTACAACCAAGGAGATGGATTTTGACAAGCAAAAGTCTCTTCGGCATTCTTTGAAATCACTCCCCCACCCCAAAAAAAAAAACAAAAAAAAACAGCGAACAACAGATCACCTGATATTAGATGAGTGGTGTCAGTGTTCCCGTCAGTGGTTTTTAGCTATGAAACAGAGCGGAGCCTGACTCTGTCCTCAGAAGCACCTTGACGGTGTGTGAGGATTGGCAGGCAGCCCGCCGAGGCTGCACTGTTCACCGGGCTGACACAAAGCAATGGAGGGGGCGTACAAAAGACCTCGCGCCTGTCTGCCATTGTCAAATGAGAGCTGCCCGCGGGAAGCGCGGATCCCTAACAAACACACACACACACACACACACACACACACACACACACACACACACACACACACACACACACACACACACACACACACACACACACACACACACACACACACCTTCGCACAAGCTGAGAACTAACATCACAGGGAGAAGTTAATCACGAATACTGCCCTCCCCCACCCCAAAAAAATCCTACTTTCAAGTCAAGTTTTGTCTTCACCTGAACGCTCCGTAAGCACATAACAAGCTACGGGTAGGCAGACGCTGACGTGCTCTTACACTGGAGAAACTACGCAGGGAGAAAACCCAATATTAGCCTCGTCGATGTTCTGTGGGGATGTCAGCCGGGAGTGCTTCCCGCCCGGTGACGCCGCGGCGCGCTTTCCGGGAGCGTCCGGGGAGACCTTTGACTAGACGGACCCCCTCCCGCTGCATCCACCCTGGGGACTCATGTGGTTTAATGGCCGCCACCGCCACCACAAAACACATCTGCAAACACATAACACTGCCCCTCGCACGCCAGCCCCGGGATACAAACACGAATGCAGCCACACACACACACACACACACACACACACACACACACACACACACACACACACACACACACACACACACACACACACACACACACACACACACACACACACACACACACACACACACACACACACACACACACTCTCTCTCTCTCTCTCTCGTTGCTTAGCCATAGACTAGTGAGTCACAGCAACTTCCTAATTCACCTACCTCTCACGGAACACTTGACTTATTAAACATGACAGGGCAAAGGAAGACCCTTGAGACTGTGTGTGCGTGTTTGTGTGCACGCGTGCCATGTTGCACGCCTGCAGTTCTCGTCCGTGTGCAATGGAAAGCATAGTTTAAGTCTCTCTCTCTCTCTCTCTCCCTCCCTCCCTCCCTCCCTCCCTCCCCAGGGGCTCAGTGTCTCTGATACCCACGATCCAGCCAGCTGCACCAGCACTGCAAAACACACCCAACATAACTGATGCCAGTACGCTAGACAGCTCTCTCTCTCTCGGCTTCTCTTTGTGTGTGTGTGTGTGTGTGCGTGTGTGTGTGTGTGTGTGTGTGTGTGTGTGTGTGCCATTAGTGTAGCGGGTCACCTGTTGTCCGAGGGCAGGAGCGAGAGCAGCGCCAGCGAGGACAGTTTCCTCCTCTCTGGCTGGGTGATGTTGTCCATGCGGTCCACCCACATCTCTATGACGGCGCCCAGCAGCTGGTCCATCTGAAGGGGGGGTGGGGGGGGGGGGGGGGAAGAGAGAGAGGACAACCAGTGGGAGGAGGAGATAAAGGAGGGCAAGAGGGACGGAGAGGGAAGACGTACGACCACGGCTTCCATCCAGGCCGCCTGAAGTTATTCCCCCCGGGCTCGACCATTTCCCCGGGAGGAAAACTTATTCAATCCCAGCGTCTCAATTTGAGAGCCATCAAAACAGCTCAGTCAGATCTAATGGCTGACGTTTGGCAAAAACAACTGTCTGAGTGATTGTCTGTCGCCTTGGAATGATCGACTTTGAATGGGAAAAAGTAATCAAAAAAAAGAAAAAGAAAAGAAAAGAAAATGCATCTGGAGAAAACAAGGTTTTCCAAAACCAAACAAGTCAACATGAGAATGCACTTTAAGGCAAACAAAAGAAAGGATAGTGTGCAAATATTTGGCCATTTTATCTTTGAAACTTTGTTGGACTCTTCCACTAGCATGCAATATCAAACATAAAAAACCTATTTATTTCCCCTCACTCCTTAAATGTTCCTCAGTGAATATTAAAGGGCAAGTTCAAGGTAAGGACATTAGAGCGAGTGAGTGTGTGTGTGAATGCGTGGATAAGTGTGTGAATGCGTGGATAAGTGTGTGTATGCGTGGATCAGTGTGTGTATGCGTGGGTGCGTGATTGTTTGTGCTATTTCAGTCTTACCTCCTGGTTGCAGTCGGCGGCCATTTGTGTGAGCAGGGAGGAGAAGCAGCTGGAGTTCTGCAGCAGCACTCGGCCCATGATGCCCAGGTAGGTGGACATGACCACCGGGTATCTCTGCTCACACACACACACACACACACACACACACACACACACACACACACACACACACACACACACACACACACACACACACACACACACACACACGGCGTTAACCATAACACACACACACAGTCAGTCAGAAGACACACACACACACACACACACGTGAGTGACACCTTAGCTAGGTTAAAAAGACCAAAGCGGTGTGCTGTGTGTGAGGGAGTGGAGATCCACGGCTCAGACAAGGTGTGACCTTAAGATGGCATGGCTGTTCCCTGGAGTGGGGGTAAACACATGTATGTCCTTGTCATTCAAACGCTCCTCTAAGAGAACCTCTGAGTGACGGGGCCCCAAAGGCACAGTGCATACCAAGTGAACAGCCAGTCAAGGTCGTGTCGGCCTCACAGACTTAACACAGCAGAAGGTCACGTGAAGGGCTCACAGACAGCCACAGAATGGGGTGTTTCACTGAGTGAAAATATGACCAGAACTCTTACAGACAGCCACAGAATGGGAGTGTTTCGTTGAGGGAGAACGTTACCAGACCTCTTGCGGGCGGCCACACGGAAACTGACAGCGAGGCTGATTTGGAGGCTGTGCTGTGTCAAAGGGTTAACCCACCTCTCCGTCGACGACACCGCGGAACACGGCGGGCAGCAGGGGCTGGAACATGTGGGCAGCCAGGATGGGGCTCACCTTTAGAGCTATCTCCAGCACCTGCAGACAGGGGAGAGGGAGATGGGTGAGAGGGGGAGGGAGGGTGGCGTGTCGAGGCAGTGGGGAACACCAGAGGGGGCTACACCAAAAAAACAAACAAACAAACATAACACACACTACTGGGTTGACGTGTTTAAAAATAACACACACGCACACACACACGACGGGGTCGATGTATTTATTGTCGGGCACGGCAGAGCGTGACCCTGGCTCTGCTGTGAGGGGAGCGTCGAGGCGCTCCGTCATGTAATTACAGCCTGAACGAGTCGTGTCTGGGAGGCCACGCCGCCGACGCGGGGCGCCGCCGCGACAACGCCGCTGACAGGCCGACCCTGAACGGGGGGCACTTTAAAACGCTGTAGCCCCGTTCCACAGGCAGGCGGACGCAGGAGGCGGGGGGTCGACGGAGCCGCCTCCCTCGGATGTGACAGATGAATTAACCTTTGAGGGCAGCCGTGGTAGAACACACCCTGAGGTACTAGGTAGAGGCTTTGTAATGACATTTAATTCCCCTCTCTTTGTAGGGCTCCATGTGGTCTCTCTGTGTTTGTGTGTGTGTTTGTGTGTGTGTGTGTGTCAGTAGCGTGGCCTAAGTGCATCCACTATCAAATGCAAACAGTGTTCAAGCTCTCGTTTCATTAGACCTGGGCAGATCAAAGACCCCCCGACATCACCCCGACATCCCCCCCTGCCTCCCTATCACACACTCTGTTCACTCCCAGGTTATTATTCAGAAGGCAGGGCGGACTTTGCCCTCATTACATCTTTTTAAAATGGCTGTCAAAGACCATATGATGGATTATTCCTCACGGTAAGCCCACGCCAAGGGTCAGGGGGCCAAAAGGGATGAAATGGAGGAAGTTGGCTGGTGTGTGTGTGTGTGTGTGTGTGTGTGTGTGTGTGTGTGTGTGTTAGTGTGTTGGCTAGCGTGGGTGCGTGTGTGTGATGAGCTGAGCGTGTCCTCTGAAAGCCGGCAGAGCTTTGCGGTAGCGTCGTCTCCTTATAACTCGCCTCGCTCCTCCTCTCTGCGGGACAAAGGATCGGGGAGCCAGATGTGCTGTGATGCCGGGGAGCTTTAAGCAACTAAGGTCCCACACAGCTCACTGTCACTCTGCGTAAATAAATAAATCGAGGGGAAACCAGCCAGCGCACACGCACACGCAGACGCACGGGAGCGGACCCACAGATGTGTCAACATTAACAAGAGGCAAATGGAAGCTAAAGAGCAAAGCTGTCGCTCTCGTTTCCTATTGCGGCTGCAGAGAAAGAAAACACGAGAGACACAACACGAAACCCTGATGTAAGAGCAGCACAACAAACGCAGAACATTTCCCTCCTCTTTGACTTCCTGTCTGACTGGATAGAACCTGTGCTGTGAGGGGAGGAGGAAGAGGAGGGGAGGGGAGGGGAGGAGAGGAGGGAGGACAGCCCTGGCAGCACCCAGACAAGTAGCCTGACTTCTATTTGCCTCCAGCCATCATGGAAACTTTAAGCGCCAGTCCAACAAAATATCAAAAGATTATTAATGAGCTGCGTAAACTACCAAAGTCAAACAGGATCAAATTGAGTTCTCCTCTCCTCGTCTTGCCGACGGTGGTGAGGGGATCCAATTAGGCCGACGGTTCCGACCGCCCCGCATCCGCGACGCCCTGTCACCTAGGAGAGACGTTCCCAGGGCCGCTCCACCTTGAGGCTTCACAGTCGAAGGGAATTGAAGTCCACCGGGCGTGGGGGGGGGAACTAACAGCCTCATCCCTCATCGCCCACTTGCTACAGCTGGTCATTCAGCGATAAATTAATGGCGGGAGCTTCGCCCTTCGTGTAGTTAAGATGGCGCCGGTGGCAGCCCAGGCCATTAGTAAGCGGGCGGCCAGCCGGGGGCAGGGGGGGGGGTGACGTGACGTCTAAAACCGGCTTCAGACTGAGTGGTGAAATGAGTTAGGGTCGCGGGATCGATTTTGTTAGCCGCAACCATGAGAGACAAGGTGGGGCAGGGGGAAAAAAAAAACCCCGGAACAGTAGGCTTCAAGGCTCCAGCTCTACAGCCTGTCAAACGGCTGCTAACAGGCGGCGGCCATGTTCTTGGGCCAGCCACTATGGAGACGTACAGTACATGGAGACACATCCACTATGACCAGGGTCGGTGGGAGTCAGGCCGGGGGTGCGGATGCAGCCGGCACCATGGTTACGCTCCTCACCGTGCTTCTGGACCGTGGCCGTAGGGCACAGGGGCCAGGTGAAGCCACGAGCGCAAACAAAAACTCAGTACCCGGTATTTTTCTCCGAAGGGTTTGAGAGTACAGACGTGGTGCTGAGAAGAAAAAAAAATCTAACTCTTACTTTGGCATGCAGGGCAGTGTCACTGACCCACTTTGGACCAGTCCACCGGGGGGGTGGCAGGAAGCGTGTCCACCACGGGTCCGTGGCTGCTACTCCATAACTAGGTGCTGACCCAGTTACCATCCTCTGCCCTCTGGTCGTGGTGGGTAAGGTACCACTCATGATCTAAGAACATTTTTCAAGTGGAGAGAGCTTTTTTTCTTCCACGATTGGGCATGAGTCATTGTCTGCTTATGGTGCAAAACAACAGGAGAGTGAAATCATAGAACAGATAGAGTAATAACCTGTCTGTAGTTAGCGTTTCAATAGAGACCAGTCAAGTCTAAGCTGATCTGATTGATCGTTTAAAATCACGTTCGCTGAAAGAGTGGCTTGTTAACTTATTTGCTAAGATACTGTATTGGTGCATTAAAAGTATTTAGAATGAATCAACCAGCATGACTCATTTTGCTATTTGAAAGACACACATTTTACTGAAAGGACAGTCAAGGTCTTTCAAAGTGATTTAATAGCATAGGCCGACGGGTTATCACAGAAACCCGTAAGAGGGAGAAACGTCCAAAATACTGCCAAGGCGCACGCTCTCGCAAACACACACACATCAAAACAAGAGCCCTATAATTTCTGTGATGTGTTTGTCATTGACAGAATCAAAGAACGTGGTAATAAAAATGGAATACGCACAAAATGAATGGCTTTGAGCGAAGCCTCAAATTAGGGAAAAGGTTTGTCAATGAGTAATTTGTCGTACAATTGCAACTACAGATGCTTGGAGGTTTTCATCAGGAAAAAAAAAAAGTGTTAAATTTGTGCAAATGTAAAGGCAGTCCTTGATGTGTTTCTGTTTCAGCAAATCAATGGCAATATGTTTCGAGGTGATAACAACTAAATGCAACGCAGATTAAAACAACCGCTCTGGCGTGGTGGAAAAATAAATGAAAGTCAAAAACATTTGATACAAAAATCCTGAATATACACAATGGAACTCGAAAAAACTGCCAGCACACATTTCATAAAGCCCTAAAAACTTGCCTACGGACCGGGGTTATGCAAAACCAAATCAGCGCTGCTAGCAGGAGTTAGCAGGGGGCCGGAGAGTGGCCTTAGCCAGCCCTGCAGTCAAAGAGACACGAGCAAAGGGGGCTCTTCAACTTGAGTATGCATTGGCTGCTACTCTGATACCAGCGGCACATGAATACAAAGTCACGCTGCGGCCCCCGCCGCCGTCGCCCTGAGAAGAGGCTCCGCGACGCACAGCCCTGGAACCGCCGACCCGGTCTGAGCACAGTCATCTGGCAAAGTTATTACAGGAGGAGCCGGGTGCCGAATAGAGGAGGCGGGC
Organism: Galaxias olidus; assembly: GCA_026901105.3. NCBI lineage: Eukaryota > Metazoa > Chordata > Actinopteri > Galaxiiformes > Galaxiidae > Galaxias > Galaxias olidus. Next base: position 43,597 of record JAPMUY010001119.1, read on the forward strand.
GGGCGTGCACTCCGACCATTTCCAGTCGTCTGGCTCCCTCTGTCTCACGGTTAACGCGGTGAAAGGGGTGAAGCACGGGGGCCCTTCGTCGGTAATTGCGTTCGCCGTCAATTAGCCGAGCGTGGCGCTGGTGGCTCTCCTGGCTCCCAGCAGGGACCTCGGCAGAGGAAGAGGGTAGCCCCCCCCCACGGCAGCGCCCCGTGGTCCTCTGGGTCTGAGTGCGTGCAGGACTTAGGCGGACTCTGTCAAAACCCAGCCCTGCCTCGCCGAGTTTTCAACCACCACATCCTCATCATCAAATATGTATGCCCCCCCTGTGGAGGCTAAACACGCTCTAGAGGTGGGAAGGAGGCGCGGGCTTAGAGGGAGGAGCGGTGGGAAACGTTCAGTTACAGTTACAGAGAGAGAGAGAGAGAGAAAGAAAGAGAGAGAGAGAGAGAGAGAGAGAGAGAGAGAGCGAGAGACTCTTAAACTATGCTTTCAATTGCACACGGACGAGAACTGCAGGCGTGCCACGTGGAAATAAACGCAGGCGCACACGCAGACACGCACACATAGACACACACACACAAAGTGTCAAGGATCTTCCATTGCCTTGTCATGTTTAATAAGTCAAGTGTTCAAGTTAAGAGGGACTCACGGTACCTTGAGCACCTGGACCTGTCCCTCGTTGGTGATGTCTTTCAGCAGGTCACAGAAGGACCGGCAGAGGCCCTCGGCGTAGCTCTGCGCACACGCACACACACACACACACACACACACACACACACAGGGAGAGAGAGGGGGATGACTGACGAGTGAGTCAGTGAGCGAGCGTGTGGCCCAGTGTTGGTGTGTGTGTGTGTCGGCGTTTCCCACCTGCAGGAAGTCGGTGGCCGACAGGTAGAGGTACGCGTTGACTATCTGGAAGCAGGTCCGCAGGTTCTCGGAGCTCAGCTCTGCAACAGAGGCACGGTGACATCACGTTACCGGGAGAGCTCAAAAAGAAGGAGACGGAGGGGCAGGAGGCGGTCCATCCGGTTGTACACGACGAGAGGCTGTTCCCCGACATAAAGACAGACAGCTCCCTGATCCTCAGGACACTCACCCACACACCTAGTCCTACAAAGCAGCTAACACAGCTGGGCATGTTGATAGCTACAGTGCTCTAACACCGGCGTTATCTAAATTATTCACCAGACCCTAGACTCGATGCATAGCAACCGCGGGCGAGTCAGCGTTGAAAGATTCCTGGTCGGGCTAAGGCCATGGCTCTGATGTAGCCTCGCCTGCATTTTCCGGTGTGTGTATATATATATATATATATATATATATATATATATATATATATATATATATATATATATATATATATATACATTCGTGTGTGTGTGTATGTGTGTGATTAATAGAGAGAGGGTTAGTGCTAATTAGGCCTCCCTCCCGGGATAGAGCCTGTGGATATACATATTCATTAACTCAGTCAGCAACTGAAGCTAACTGCAAGCAAAAGGATGGAGCAGCTCACTCTGGGGCTCATCTACACAGCACGGGTTCCTTATGTGTGTGTGTGTGTGTTTGTGTTTGTGTGGGCGAGCGCCCTGGCAGCGCAATGTTTCCTGGGTCGCCCCGGAGACGGTGTAGAAGTGATGAGCTTCTCCTTTTGGGCGAGCCAGTCGGGGCGACGGTGGGAGCGGACTGACGCAACATCAGCTACATCAGCGCTCCCAGGGGAACAGGGCTGAATGGGAAGAGCGATTGTTGCAAGATCAGAGGGAGAAGGGAAGACTGGCTCTCTTTCCTCGGGGCGGGGCGGGGGGGTGAAAGGGAGGCAGGGGATGGTCAAGGTGAAAACTATGGAGCGACTTCAAAGTCCCGGATAAAAGCTCAAAGGAATCGATAGATGAACCAGAGATGTCCCACCGGACCAATTTACCTTCTTTAGATCAGGCAAAAGGAAGAGCAGGAACATTCGGGAAAAATATTAGACATGTGTTACTGGCATGCAGATCAGTGCTAAAAATGTGCTGGCATGGCTGTGTGCCTTTAAGTGGGAGGAAGAGAGGTAGAGAGAGAGAGCGAGAGAGAGAGAGCGAGAAAGAGAAAGAGAAAGAGAGAGAGAGAGAGAGAGAGAGAATGATCTGAGAGTGTGTGTGTGCGCGCGCACGCGCCAAGGGTGACTTTGAGCGTCCGGCAGGGCCGCTCAGATGATGGCTCCTCACTGGGCAGAGGCACGGACTGAGAGCCGAGCGCAGCGCCTCAGATGTACAGGGCGAGACCGGAGGTAGGGAACGGAGAGAGAGATGGAAGGAGGGAGGGAGGGAGGACGATAGGCATAGGGATGACAAAATGCGGTGCCGCGGTAGGAAGAGGAGGAGGAGGAGGAGGGTGGAGGAGAGGTAGCAGGGCTGTGGCTGGGAGGAGGAGCGGCCCCCGGCTGTTATCTTTGGCGTGCAACAGGCGGGCGTGGCAGCGGAGGGGAGAGGAGAGGAGGAAGAGGACGACGAGAATGAACGGAGAAGAGAAGAAAAGAGCAATGACATTCCATCATTACGCTGGTGTGTGTGTGTGTGTGTGTGTGTGTGTGTGTGTGTGTGTTGAGGGAGTTGACAAGAAAGAGAGAGGGGGAGGCGGACAGACAGAGAAACAGCCAACAGTTGTTTCGTGATATATTTATAACATAGTAGCCACGTGTGTGTGTGTGTGTGTGTGTGTGTGTGTATGCTGATGCGCAGAGACACTCAGCGAGAACTCAACAGTGATTTGGAGTGGCAGGGTGGCTGATCCATGAGCCAAATTTTAACCCTGGTCTGCGCAGGGGAAAACACACACGCACACGCACGCACTAACGCACGCATACACTAACGCACGCACGAACGCACATACCGACAGATGTATAAAGCGTGTTTTACCTCCTACCAAGACGAGTGTACGAGTGTGTATGAACACACGGGTGGGTTGACGGTAATGCAGAGCGGCAGGGTTAGCGCGATCCTAACGCCTGGAATAGCCCGACTGGTATTCCCCCCCCGCCCCACACACACACACACACACACACACACACACAGAGAGAGAGATATACACCTCTGACAGTAAAGTCTCCTCTGACTTTCCTTCCCACCCAGGGCTTCTCGCTCCGCCATCCCTTTCCCTTCCCTCCACTGCCTCGTGCTCTGGATTCGGGAGGAGTGGAAGAGTTTACAGCGCTCGCTCAACGCGTGTACGTGCACACTACACGTGTGTGTGTGGTGTTTGTGTGTGTTTGTGTTTTCCCCCCTGACGTTGGTGACGGAGGTAATGCACTGAGACCTTGGGCCGCCGCAAGTCAAGCATACTGCTGAGAGATGACCTATCAGATTACTTCACCTTCCCCAACACCGACAGAGTGCAAGGTTACAAAGGTAGGTTGACACACACACACACACACACACACACACACACACACACACACACACACACACACACACACACACACACACACACACACACACACACACACACACACACACACACACACACACACACACACACACACACACACAGCAATATATCCACGTGAGTGCACAGACAAGCGGCACCACTCTGTTGGGGCGTTCTCTGTTGACACGGCTGTGTACAGGCAAACGCTGTGCAAGAGTGCAGCAGTAAAGGTCAAACATGGAGACCATGGTCTTTTATTTATGTCTGTGATGAAGCTATGAAACTGCTAAAGCGCCAACCTGCTTAGTTTTCATTCGCAACGCACCAGCCTTGACGTGTGTGTATGTGTGTGTGTGTGTGTGTGTGTGTGTGAGCACGTGTCTCCCTTGTGAAGAAGCGAGAAAGCACACACACTTCTTGATTGAACCCAACTTCTTTCAACCTCCACACTTACTTCACACACTCTTGTGGGCCCCCGTTTTGGCCTGCCACCCCGCTAACCGGCCCGTCGCTATGCCTTGAGTGAGTGAGCGCTCCAGCCCGCGGCTCAGCCATTTCAGGGGGCCGGGTTGGCTGGCACACCACGTTCTCATGAGGCTCAATGAATGAACATTAGAGCCGAATGGATGTCTCCGGGAGAGACGACGTCATTAATCCGACTGCGGGGTGAATCACCGTGGATATTGCATATGGAGGGGGTGGGGGGGGGGAGTGGGGGGCGACGACGACGACAAGTATTTGTTATTTCTACAGAGAGAGTGAGAAAAGGGGTCTGTGAGAATGGAAAGGGCTATTAGTGGGCCGTGACAGAGAACAGCGAGCAGCCCGCCGCACTCAGGTAGTAAGTGGCTTAATGTAAGCAATACCCCCCCGCCACACACCACCACCACCATCTGCTCCGTACAGTCAAGTTATGAGGAGCACGTACATATGACCATCTGTTATCTGTGCTGGAACATAATGCATGCACGGAGTCTATTGAACTAGTCCCTCAGCCACCACACGCTTATATTCATCAGACATATAGGAATTGGAACCACGCCGATGCAACAGAAAATCTGAGGTTCCACTGGTTTGTGTGTGCGTGTGTGTGCATGTCTGCAGCTACAGCGATGCTCAAAATGATTGGTCTTGCTGTGATTTCGAAAAAAACAACATAAAAACTAATTTGCGAGGGATAATTTATGGCGGAATACAGAGTAACAGGCAATGGGAGGAGAGAGGAGAGTCAATAAAACCTCACAAATGAATACGCACCGCACACTTAAAACAGCGGCGCACACTTAAACAGCACAGCCGTCACAGCGTGGCCTGCACACTTATCGAACGCAACCTCTGGACCGTAACCGCAACATGACCATGTGCACTGGGGCGGGCAATAAAACGCTAACGACTATGGTCGCGAAAATGTTGTCTTCAATATAAACATTCAAAAAGTCTGGTAACGCTTCCATATAGCCTCATTAATTTGAATCTTCAGTATGTAGGAATCGATCATACGCGTGCGTATCGTGCAGACCCAATCAGCCAATAGGAATATGCATCGGGCGATGGTTTTGGCAGCGACACAACACTAGCGGAGAGACGAGGCCCTGTTTGACAGCTCGACTGGCAGCCACGTCGAAGACATGCCTGCTAGCTCACGCTGCGAAGACACTGTTAATTAGTACAGTAATTTCAATTAGCCAGTGAAGGAAATATCATATGAAGATCGAATGGAGCGTGGAGTAAAATATGCCGAGAAATGTGTGCTAACAGAGCTCGGCAACTACAAACCTGTTTCACCATTGAAAATGGTGTCACGCTATCAGCGCACGCAGGATGCAAGACATTGCAGTCCCTAACATTTGGCATCGAAACCACAAAGTAGAAAAAAACATCGGCACAACTTCTACCAGAAGGAGGAGAGGAGCACAAGATGGCGTAAACATGATGAGAACGTGTGCGCGTGGGACAAGGGGGAGGACACGCTTGGCAGGGCGACCACAGGAACACAGAAGGACCTGGGTAACTAGGAGCATGTGGTGATCGCCCTACTCCCTCCGCAGACATAATCCTACCCAGTGACGTGAAATCCTCTCTTCAGTTGACCAAGTCATTTAGCACAGATACTACGGCATCCCCTCCACCCAGGCTACATTAAAGGCTGGACCCTATCGTTTACATACATGGTGCTTAAGTCTAACAACTGGCTGGGACTTCACAGCAGACTCTGTTTGCGTATTATTTGAAAGGCTAAAAAGTTGCCCTTTCATGTAGTATTTTTTTCGTACTGGTATAATTCCTGGGATCGTTAGGCACATTTAAAAGTTTATTATTTGAAATGATTTTAATTAAAAGGTTACCCCTGTAGAGGATTGGAAATCGAGATCAATTGATACTTCAAACTTCCACGAGCTCTGCTCAAGACTGATGTGAACACCATAATGTATTGCCTCTGGGGAAGGAGCCATGAGTTCAAACTCATGTAACCCAGTAGCAAGGCTATAGCCGGGGTGGAATTGATTGAGCAAGCAGAACCAAATTGCTGGCTTGGGGCTCCAGTCACTCAGGATCTCAACGTAGTGGAAGACAGCAAAAGTGATGCTCCTAGTGGTGTTGTTGACTCAAACATAACAATGAAACCACTTGCATTCTCGTTTGACAGTACGTCATTAGCCTTCCGGCAAGGCAAAAGTTGCAGTGTGTGTGTGTGTGTGTGTGTGGAGAGTGTTTCAACAAATGTGCGGCTGTATATTCTTTCCAAATTGGACCTTCAGGGATTTTGAATAATGAAGAACACAATGTCTGCATAATGAAACTGTATTTAAACTTTGTAAAAGTTGAGCTTAGAGACAAGAGAACATCCATCTGCAATATATACAGTGCTGTGCAAAAGTATTTGCCCCCTTACAGATACTTATTGTTTTTGCACATTTGTCACACTTAAATGTTTCAGATTATCAAACAAATTTTTTTATCAGACAAAGATAACCTGAGTAAATACAAAAAGCTGTTTTTAAATGATGATTTAATTTATTAAGGGGAAAAAGCTATCCAAACCAACCTGGCCCTATGTAAAAAAGTAATTGCCCCCTAAATTTAAAAATAACTGGTTATGCCACCCTTGGCGGCAACAACTGCAATCAAGCGTTTGCAATAACTGGCAATGAGTCTTTCACATCGCTGTGGAGGAATTTTGGCAGCAAAGCAGCCCCAGACCATCACACTACCACCACCATGTTTGACTGTCGGTATGATGTTCTTTTCCTGAAATGCTGTGTTAGTTTTACGCCAGATGTAACGGGACGCACACCTTCCAAAAAGTTCCACTTTTGTCTCGTCAGTCCACAGAATATTTTCCCAAGTCTTGGGGATCATCAAGATGTTTTTTGGCAAATGTGAGACGGGCCTTTGAGTTCTTTTTGGTCAGCAGTGGTTTTCGCCTTGGAACTCTCCCATGGATACCATGTTTGCCCAGTCTCTTTCTTATTGTTAAATCATGAACACTGACCTTAACTGAGGCAAGTGAGGCCTGCGGTGCTTTAGATGTTGTTCTGGGTTCTTTTGTGACCTCCTGGATGAGTCGATGCGCTCTTGGAGTAATTTTGGTAGGCCGGCCACTCCTGTGAAGGTTCACCACTGTTCCATGTTTTCTCCATTTGTGTATAATGGCTCTCACTGTGGTTCGCTGGAGTCCCAAAGCTTTAGACATGGCTTTGTAACCCTTTCCAGACTGATAGATGTCAATGACTTTGTTTCTCATCTGTTCTTGAATTTCATCAGATCGGGGCATGATGTGTTGCTTTTTGAGATCTTTTAGCCTACTTCATGTTGTCAGACAGGTTCTATTTAAGTGATTTCTTGATTTTACAGTTCTGGCAGTAATCAGGCCTGGGTGTGGCTAGTGAAATTGAACTGAGCTTTCCCAAAAACTTGGTTAATATCAGTTAATTCATGATTTAACAAGGGGGTGCAATTACTTTTTCACATAGGGCCAGGTTGGTTTGGATAACATCATTTAATACAGCTTTTTGTATTTACTCAGGTTATCTTTGTCTGATATAAAAATTTGTTTCATAATCTGAAACATTTAAGTGTGACAAATGTGCAAAAACAATAAGTATCTGTAAGGGGGCAAATACTTTTGCACAGCACTGTATATCTATATATATATATATATATATATATATATATATATATATATATATATCTGGAAAGCATTCATACCCCTTCACTTTTTCCACATTGTATTATGTTACAGCCTAATTCCAAAATGGATTAAATAAAAAAAAATTCTCAACATTCTACATACAATACCGCATAATGACAGTGTGAAAAAAGTTTTTTTGAATTTTTTGCAAATGTATTCAAAATAAAAAAATTAAATATCACATGTACATAAGTATTCACACCCTTTGCTGTGACACTCAAAATTGAGCTCAGGTGCATTCCGTTTCCACTGATCATCCTTGAGATGTTTCTACAACTTGATTGGAGTCCACCTGTGGTAAATTCAATTGATTGGACATGATTTGGAAAGGCACACATCTGTTTATATAAGGTCCCACAGTTGTCAGTGCATGTCAGAGCACAAACCAAGTTATGAAGTCCAAGGAATGGTCTGTAGACCTCCGAATCAGGATTGCATCGAGGAACAGATCTGGGGAAGGGTACAAAAACAATTCTGCAGCATTGAAGGTCCCAACAAGCACAGTGGTCCTCATCATTCGCAAATGGAAGAAGCTTGGAACCACCAGGAATCTTCCTAGAGCTGGCCGTCCGGCCAAACTGAGCAATCGGGGGAGAAGGGCCTTGGTCAGGGAGGTGACCAAGAACCCAATGGTCACTCTGACAGAGCTCCAGTGTTCCTCTGTGGAGATGGGAGAACCTTCCAGAAGGACAACCATCTCTGCAGCACTCCACCAATCAGGCCTTTATGGTAGAGTGGCCAGACGGAAGCCACTCCTCAGTAAAAGGCACATGACAGCCCGCATGGAGTTTGCCAAAACGCACCTAAAGGACTCTCAGACCATGAGAAATTCTCTGGTCTGATGAAACCAAGATTGAACTCTTTGGCCTGAATGCCAAGCGTCATGTCTGGAGGAAACCTGGCACTGCTCATCACCTGGCCAATGCCATCCCTACAGTGAAGCATGGTGGTGACAGCATCATGCTGTGGGGGTGTTTTTCAGTGGCAGGAACTGGGAGACTAGTCAGGATCAAGGGAAAGATGAATGCAGCAATGTACAGAGAGATCCTTGATGAAAACCTGCTCCAGAGCGCTCTGGACCTCAGACTGGGGCGAAGGTTCACCTTCCAACAGGACAACGACCCTAAGCACACAGCCAAGATAACAAAGGAGTGGCTTCGGGACAAGTCTGTGAATGTCCTTCAGTGGCCCAGCCAGAGCCCAGACTTGAACCCGATTGAACATCTTTGGAGAGATCTGAAAATGTCTGTGCACCGATGCTCCCCATCCAACCTTATGGAGCTTGAGACGATCTGCAAAGAAGATTGGGAGAAGCTGCCCCAAAAAAGGTTTGCCAAGCTCGTAGCATCATACTCAAGAAGACTTGAGGCTGTAATTGCTGCCAAAGGTGCTTCAACAAAGTATTGAGTAAAGGGTGTGAATACTTATGTTACATGTGATATTTTATTTTTTTATTTTTAATACATTTGCAAAAAAAAAAAAAAAACTTTTTCACTTTGTCATTTATTGGTATTGTGTGTAGAATGTTGAAATTTTTTTTATTTAATCCATTTTGGAATTAGGCTGTAACATAATAAAAATGTGGAAAAAGTGGAGGGGTATGAATACTTTCCGGATGCACTGTGTATACATATAAAATATATATACTTATATATATATACATTTATATATATACAGTACTGTGCAAACGTTTTAGGCAGGTGTGGTCTTTTAGGTTAGAAAAAAAGATATAGAAAAATATAAATGTCAATTGTTTATTTTTTTTAATCAATTCATAAAATACAAAGTGAGGGAAAAGCAAAGCTGTATCAAATCAACATTTGGTGTGACCACCCTTCGCCTTCAAAACAGCATCACCTGCCTAAAACTTATACACAGTACTGTATATAAAACTTAAACTGAAAAACTCTGTCACAAAGAAAAGTGAAATCCTCCCTTGATCTGGAAGGAGGGCTAAGTGGGTGACGTGTCAGCCTGGAGATGCCCGTAGCTCCCCTGGCACAGTCCTTGTGGCCCCGACACAAGAGCCCTACAAAGGGGGAGCTCCATGCCTCCAGCGACAGCTCAACTGGATGTTCCACCTCTGCTCCTAGAAGCACTTAGAGACAAAAGTGTAGCGCCCCAGGGCACATAAACAGAGTCCCCTCAGGCTGGCCGAGGAACCGCTGGGAGGCATTCTGCCACAGTTCTCCCTACAGGGAGGGTTGCTCGTGGTGGACTCTCCAAAAGAAGCCGGAAAGCTCACAGTAACATGGAGCAAATGCTCCAGCCACTAGGTCAACCTTAGGGGATACACTTTCATCACCATTGTAAGTAAATAAAAAAAAAGAAGATCAAGAAATAACACCACCTTGCAACCGAAACGCAATTTTCCTTAAATAAGTCCAAGACAAAAGACCTGTGATAAAAACTTATTCTTGTTGAATAATTGAGTAGCTTGCCGCTCCTAAGGTGATGCCAGGCTGGAAAAGAAGACGTGATGCATGACTCCACATCGCCTTCACGCTGCTTCTCGTCTAAATCTCATTTTTGGAGTGAGTGTGTTCATCTATAAACACAATCAACCCTGACGTGCAGAATCTTTTATCACCCCCTCTGATAAGCCACAGAATTCTTCCCATTTTGTAAAACGGTTGAAACAGTGTGAATCCTACATGGCAGCTGCAAGTGAAGGTCGTTTCAAGGAGAAAATGCAACTTTTTTTTTTTTTCTCCACTCCCATTCTGCAAGCTCCCATCAGTTAAAGTGGCAAACGAGAGCTGTGCCTCTTGGTATTGTTCCGATGAGGACAATGATGAGGAGGCCAAAACTGATTCACAAAGACGGATCTCAAGAGGGGACTGACTGAACACTCATGTTTCACTTTAATAAACCAAGCTTTAATCCTCCAATGCGATATTCGAGGTCGAAATACCGCAGGAATATTGTTTTAAGAACTTTGTTGTACGTAGAAAAACGGAGGGGTTCTAAAAATAAACCCTGACAGAGGGATATAATGAACGTCTGGAAGACACAGCTCTCCTCGGTGCTGGATAAAAGAAAGAAAAAGAAAAGAGCAGCATTGAACAGCACGAGGTAGAAAACCCATTTACCCCAGTGCCACGTGAAAATGGCTGTGCTCCGGTGTGAGGGTGTTCACGTTCCGCCGGCAGGGCAGAGGGCTGTTATCGGCGTCAAAGCCAGCCTACGTCCAGTGGCTGGTGGAGGCGAAGGGACAGACAACCGTTGCGAACGGGGAACGTTACGACCTTGAGTCCACGGGGGGGGGGGGTTTGAAAGGGACATTGAGCAATCTCAAGTCTACAATAAATACTAAGAACTTTAGTGTGTCGAAGGAAGAGCACTTGATGATGACCCTCCATTCCAAAGCCACGTCCCCTTATGGATTTGATTTGCGTTGTGGGATGGAGAAGTCTGCTCTCTCTCTCTGTAGCCGCGGGGACAGAGGCAGAGCCACTCTGCGGTTGGTTATTATCTAAACAGGGGAGGCATAGTGGGAACTCTTTGGGGGAGTGGGGGGCTGGGTCGATTGAAATCAAGTATAGATTGGTGCGGAGGGTATTCAAGGACTCTGGGTGGAAAAAAAGTACTCCCAGCCAAACTGTAGCCACTTCAGAGCACTGCTGCAGCGATGGTTAGACACGGAAAATATGAGTCGGTCTCTGAAGTCTACACGCACCCATATGTCTTCCTTTAATTAACACGAAAACAGTGAAATGGGGAGAGACATTTTCACAAATGATGAGGAATCCTCCCCTTCTTAGCTGCGAGAACCACAGCGTTCACAATTCAGATTCTTCGGGCTATTTCCAAGCTATCGGGACCATTAGGAGCCAAAGTGTTAGATATAAAGCGGGGTTGTCAGGCGTCCCTTTAAGGGAAGCGCAGTGATCTCCATTACAGCTGGAGCACGCCTGGAGATTGGCGCCAACGTGCCCGAGGAGAGAGGGCCGCTGCTCGGCTGTGACCGAGCGTGGTTCTCCTCCCTGAGACAGCCCTCCTCCGACAACGACCTAATCGAGGGACCAAGCCCGTCAGCCAGGCCGCTATATCTTGCAAGAAACCGACGGTGGCTCGGTGGCTCATGGTCAAAAGGATCCAATCAGTGTTAGCTCGCTGCTCCAGAGCGCCTGCAGCTTCGGCACTGCGAATACATGCAAAACCACACTCGGGCTTCACCCATCAAGCCCTTCATTCACACAGTCGCCTTCAATTACTCATGCAAAGAACCTAGGAGCTAAAGACGCGCTGTTGGCAGGCTCACCCTCCTCTGTCTATCAACCAATCAGCACGGCCTGCACTACTGATAAGCTGTTCACACAGCAATATCCTCCAGGGAGAGTTTCATTTGAATATCAATATGAGGAAAGATAAAAAAAAATAAAAATCCAGGGAGGAAGAAAAAAAAAAAGAAGAGAATTGTTGAATTGTAATGCCGAGTTCAAGGTAAGGACTGCAGCATGACAGAAAAAGGGCTTTCATCACCTACTCCCAGCCACTATGTACAAATGAAAACATCGACAGGACGGATGTTCACGGATGAATAGCAAGTGCCTTCCATACTGCCCACCACACGGCCTATTGATAAAGTCACCTTGTGCTTATCCATGAAACTCACTCCGTCACTTGACGAGTGAACATCCCAACAGTTTCATTTAAATAGCTTCAGTCAGAAACGTGTTGTTATCTAGTCCTATGTCTAAATGTTGGAAGAAAAAAAAAATCGGTTGAAGCCAGTCAAGTCCTTTTTAACAGTCTGCTCATGGAGCTGGTGCAAGATACCCTCAGGTTTCTGCTCTTCCCCAGATCGTCTAGTAGCTCTACATCCCATAATAAATGCATTTATTAAAAGGAAGAGAGAGCGTAATGAAGTTAGATCAAGTTTGACAGATTCGTCAGCGCGTGAAACCTCTTTAATAAGCCAAATCAAGTCCAAATTCAGAAGACAGTTTTTCCCGAGGTCAATCTCTCAACTTTCTCTGGCTTAATTGTTGATGTAGTGCAGAAACGGATCACACCTCAGTCTTGATATGGTTCAAATATGCACAGGGACATCTGCCGAGGCGTTAGTAAAAGTGCCTCCAGCAGGTCTGTGCTGCCCATGGCATATACCAGTGTCCAGGTTCAAACAGGCAGCAGAGATTAAGCCGGCCCAAAGCCGGCCTTACATCTGCCTGTGATAACGGACCTCTGAAATGTGTCCAGTGGCTGTTAGAGATTTCAGCCCCCTCAAAAATAGTGCTGTTTACAAGACAAGGGACTGACCAACTTTGGCTATATAAACCATTGCAGAGGACGGGTCAAACTTTCAGATGGGAGGGTTAGATCACCAAATGTTCCCTCTCACTCCTCAAACCATTAGAGCTGTTTGGATGAACCAACTAGAAAGACACGATTTTAAAAAGATCCGCTGGGGATGCAACAAAAACAATTGCAAAGACAAACTATACTGGATTAGTGACAAGTCGATGGGCGCATGGGAGCAACCTTTACTTGTTAATAACAACATAATATACAATAATATGAGTCAAATGATGTGTGTGCGTCAAAGAGTTCATATAGTTTGTCAAAGGGTTCTGCTGCACAAGTCTTCCTCACTGAAATGTCTTTCAAAATTAAGAAAGCTTAGGAAATGTTTAGCCAAACATCATTCCTTAGGTTTTGGGAATAGGCCTATGCTTTTAAGTCAACTTACTAAAGCTCCAACACTGCATTAGCAGAAACTGTGTGCTAGCCTTTCAGCCGATCTCGCTAGAGCTCAATAGAAAAGATCAGAACGGCGTTACAGGGAAACCCTTGCTGCTGTTGTTCACGGACCTGAGCCATTTCGTGACAAGAACAACATCAACAACAAGATGGCCCGAGGAGGTTCACCTAATGAAACAAGGAGAACACTCCCAGTGGTGCCAGACTCTGGGGAAGCCTTTGAAAAGTCAAGACAAGAGACTCAAGGAAATGAGAGAGAAGGTCTGGCTAAGCATACCAAGAGAGTGGCTCGAAAAAGGTTCTACCTTTGGGACAACCCAAAAGTTGAAAATGTTGCATTGTCAGCCGTCTGAAATAACCTAGTCTTTCTTCTTCAGGATGGTTGACGCCATAGTGGATGCCAAAATGCATTCATTTCACAACAGTTTGAAACTGCTGATAGATTACCCCGAAAAATAGAGCTGAAATTTTTAGATTTTCAAACTATTCCGCCAGAATAGGAAAAACACCAGAAAGTTGCACAGTGATAAATAGACCCCTGTTGTTGCAGTATGCTCCAGGCTCTCTTGTGGCAAGGCATACTGATCATAAGTCAAGTTTGATTGAGAAGTGACGTTGTGACGGCAAGGGAAAACCCAAGGGAGAGATGAAGTAGCTGTAGCATTAGAAGCAGCAGCAATAGAAGTGGTGGTATTAGTTACAGTACCCGTAACATTATTATCATTACCGGTGGTGGGTCTTCTGCACTGAATCGGTTTTTCCTGCCCAAGGCCGCATTTTAAACACGCAAATAATCAACCATGCTCCTTGTACCGCAAGACTCCCTAACCGTCTCCATCTTCTTCTCCTCCCCTCATTCTGAGATCCTGTTTGGCGTACGAAGTCAGTAACCGCTAAACTAGTGAGACACAGGGACGCAAGTTGAAGATGACGAGCACTGGACTCCAGGAGAACCCAAACGTAAACGGCTGTTGTGTCGCTGTGGGAGTTCCAATCCTGGTTGGGATACAGGCGTGCAAAACACTTCCTTGTTGGTTTCAAGAAGTAATACTAGCACGTCTATTCAGAGAGCATTTTGTGTAGCCAATGTAACAATTTGTTCTAATATAGAGCAGAGCTCAGAAGCTCTGCAATCTAATTTGCATAAAGTAGCCGTTGATCCATTTTCCCTCCAATCTGATTTTCCCTCACAGGGTATGCTGCGGGTCGCCATTCCTCACAGAAATTGGATGGGATCAGGTTGCAGAGCTGTTTGCTATTTGCGACGTGTTAGGCTTCATGTATGAAGCAATAGAAACAAAAGCATTTTAGTCACAAGATATTCTCTTTTCTCACTTAACCAGCCCCTAACCTTCTTTGTCCCTACTTGTTCCTCGCGAAATATTCAGATCCGCTGGTACGGCGCAAATGAGAATGTAATTCCGTTGGCAAAGCCCATTACTAGAGTAGGCACCTAGCGTGAAGCTGAATTGTGTCCTCGTTGAGAGCAGAGTCCATGGTACAGAGTGTAGCCGCCTATCTAACAACCACGACAGGCCTCTCTCTGACAGTCTCATTAAAGAATTTGCTGCTCCAGTTTAGCGGTGATAGAGCGGGCTTCGTTATCAGGAGAGCCAGGCCCCCATACCTGGCAGCCCGCTGCCTCGGCCCCCGACAAAGAGCTTTGCTTGCAGGGCAACATCCCTCACCACTCTCCACCAAGCACCAAACGCATCACAGCAAAACGCAGCTGAAACCGGGCCGGGTCAATGACTGACCCGAGCATGAAATGAAAAGTCCTCGGATGGCGAAGGACACCAGTCTCTGGTTTAATTATAAATGCGGGAATAAATGCTTGAGGGGGGGGGGGGGGCAAGGAAACACTGCCATTTATTTTTTTCAAGACAGGCGCAGATCTTTAACTTTGATATTGTGTGCTAATTAGCTTTTTTTACCAGCTCCCACACCAGGGGGCCACATAGGCTAGCCCTGTGGCACAGGACCATGGTTCTACTATGGCTGTTTAGCCTGTCAAACACACTGAGAGAGATGTAAAACAAGACAGAGAGGGTTGCCGCACAAAAGCCAGCCAACAAAAGGTATGAACTCGAGGGAACCGCATTCATTTCTACCCCTTGTTGTAGCCACAGAACACAACACATCTGACATTTACTATCCAGTGCCCCCCCAGCCACACACACACACATACTCAAAAGAAAAGCCTTATTCTATTAATTTCCTGCGCCAAGGCTTAAAAGCATAGGTGTGAATGGCTAACGTCTCTCGCCAAGCTACTCGGTGCCATATATGACTAATTAGGGCAGTTTGCCTGAAGTTGCGCAATTTCTTTTGTTTCCCGAAAACTCATTAGGAAATGTGTCACACAGCTTATTCCATTAAGTTCCAAATGCCCACAGGGAGGCGTGCACAACGAGGTGAAATAAGAGGGAGGTCTCTGCCATTCCCGCTGGAGCCTTGACAGGTGGAACGCTCTGGAGAACAGTCCTAGACCCTGTGCGACTCCACCACCAACAACTCGTGGCGTGCGATGAAAACGACAAATTCAGAGGAACAAAAAAACAAAACAAAAAAAAAGCTTGAGCGCGTCGACGGTGACACCTCGATCCTCCCGCTCGGTGCGTGTGACAATAAACAACAACGCGCAGGAGCCACATTTGTTGCCATGTTTGACAAGTGGGAAGACGTATTTACACTCTCTGGCATTCATTAAACACGAGCCTGTGTACGGACTACCGCGTGGGATGTCAGACCGTGCTGTTCCTCTCATCTCCACACCACCTGGGCTGCAAAGTACTCTGTGATCCAGAGTTGCCACTCAGACGAGTGTAGGGCTACTATGGTGTGAGAGCGGTATGGAATGTGTAGTGTTCCTATCTGTCCCGTCCCTCCCGTCATCCAGCTCGCCGTGCCTCCTTCCCACCAGCCTTGCGTGCTAAGAAGGGTGTCAGTGAACTGTGGCCTAACTGACTAATGTAAATGCACATTTCACAGCCTCACTTCAGCGGGGGGTGACTCCCGATAATTACACACACACACTGGAGCTCCACAACACGCGGCCAGGCAGACAGCGCGCACACGCGCACACACACACACACACACACACACAC